>JAYJMJ010000130.1:6012406-6028254 GCA_036873875.1 Laminaria ephemera | reverse complement strand
CACCACCACCAACAGCACCCCCACCCCCCCCCCCATCTCTACCCCCACCACCACCCCCACCCCGACCCCCGTCCTCTGTTCCCGGCTTCTCACCGGTGTTGCAATGCGTGAGAACCGACAGGTGCGACTTCCCTTTGCACGATGGCTCCGACAGGAGAGCCTCCACAGCGAAATCCCCTTGAGGCCATGGTACGATCGCACAGTGCAAGAACAGCACGCGCGGAATGCAAAACCAGGGTCAATGTGAGGTGCAGTTCCATGTTCCACCACCGATGGCCAGCAGACGAGGGGCAGGCGCGCTCTGTGACATATAACCCCCACTTCCCCCCAGGTCGGGCAAAACGCATAAGTCTTGTAGAACCCCGGTTCGCAAGTACGTAGTTCGTGGCGCGCATTAATCCAGCACACCTCGCCACGTGTGCCGTGGCTGCCCTCAATTGTGCGGTAAAAGCCGGTCCAACGCGGGCCGATTCGACCAACCAGTGCAGACCAAACGTACCGAAAATGTGAATTGAACGTAGAGAGTTCACCAGGCACGGCACATGGCCGCTCAGTCCGCGCATCGCAACCACCTCACGCCCCCCCCCGTCAAACGTTGCGACTAAACGATAAAGCGCATGTATAGCTAAACGTATCCAACACAACCACCCAAGGGCATGCACGCTCTGACCAGCTAAACATACCCAACATAACCACCCATGGGCATGCACCCTCTGACCCACGAGGCGTCGCCGCGACCAAGATCCTGTTCGGATCCAGTTTCCTGGTTGCGGTAGCAACCAGGAATCATTATCCTGGCTGGGGCTACCAGTACCCAGCCCTAATCAATGCACTATCTATCACCTTGCTGCCGATTAGCCTTAACGTCCTCCTCAAGCATTGCCTCGGCCAACGTGACGAAAAGCTCTATCGTCGAAACGCCTGTACTCCCGTTCCTCGAAACCTCGGCAGAAATCGAGCTTTTCAAGGCTTGGCAGGCGTTCGCAAGGTTCACCGCCGTCGGTCGGGAGGTCTGCAGATAGTCCAGCCTTAAGATGATATTGCGTTTTTTCGCCGGGTTGGGTGGGAGGAGGAGAGGAAGGCGAACGGGGTAGGGGGAGGCGGGGGGGGCGAGGGGGGTGGGGAGGGGAGAGGGTGGTGGGGCTCGAGGTATTATATTAGACTACGTGCTTGCCTTTTTTTCAAATTGGCGGAGGTTGCAAAAAATGACCAAATAAGCGCGTAGCAAACCCTCCGGGTCGCAGGATAGGAGAAATTCTGTTCAAACCATTTCGCCAAGATACCATTCTCAGCGGTAGATCGACTGCACGGTACTGCTGTTATTTGTACTTTACTGCTTTTCCCTCATCCGGCATGTGCGAACTAGGCCATGTTGAAGAAGCACGGCTGCCACAAGCACGGGTGCCTCCAGCTAGTAGTGCCAGAGAAGCCGTCGACCCTCGATACGGTACATCTCGGCACGTGCCTCACTTTCCGTGCAGCATCGCCGAGGTCTCTTCCGCCGTCCCTTCTTTCCCCTCCCTCGTTGACACCTCGACAGCCAGGCCCAGAGCCGCGACGATGGCGATCAAGGGGGCGCCCCGTACCTGTCCGCAGCGTCGAACGACAACAGCGAAAATAAACGAAACCAACGAAAACAGCGAAATCAAACGAAAACAAACGAAAATAAAGGAGAAGATTTTTTCGGCAGAGCAGAGATCTTCACCAGATAATGTTGTATCATAACAAGTAGCTAACCGGGCCTGAGAGTCAGCAAATACACATGAAGAGTCCACATGGCAAAGTATGAAGTATGTTGATAAGGGGTGCTTGTGTTAGGGTTTCTTCCATGGCAAGACACTGTTTGGTGTGTCAATCAATCACTCTTCCAGATTAGCTAAGAGGGGCTACCACTTTGTTCTCGCCTAACCCCCGCTCTACATAATCGGCTGCTGATGTCTTGTGTCCTGTGCAGATTCGTCCTGTGCAGCCTTCGCCATGTGGCCGGGCCCTCGGGCTGAATCAAACCGTGACAGCTAGTGACAGATCGTCGATTGACAATCTATCAAGAATCGATGCATACACGTGACTGACGCGTATTTCAGACTGCAGTCTGCAGAAGACGAGCGTACAGCAGTACAGCTGTTATCAGCAATAGAGCAGCATCCCACAATCCTAGAAGCAACAAGCAGAGATTACAACTGCAGCCGTAGAGAGGTGTGAATAGCTCATTCACATGTACATATGATATGATACGATATAGTTAGTGTTGCGCTACCGCTCCTGCGCGGTAGAACAACCATTTTCCCTCTTAGTATACGACAGGAAGCCCCAAGTTGGTTCGCTCAGAGAACTCAGAGACAAGGGGTCGTTTTGAACGCGCCACAGGTATAGATTAGCATGCAGTACACCCACAGCCGTAGAATGAAGCGCTCTCATATCCACGAACATAACGCCGGCAAGACAGATCATGCGAACACTCTACATAGCGCCGGTATATGCCAGCCGGAAATACCGGCACTATAGCGGCAACCGGCAATACTCCGTTTACTGCCACTACTGGTTGTTCTCATCTGTGCCAAGCGATTTCGCAGGCACTATAGCGGGCAACCGGCACTATAGAGGGACCAATACTGCACCTGGTACAAGGTGCAAGGTATTCGTTCCACTCCGTCTTGTGTTATGCCCTACGCCTTGTCTCCGAACAGACAACTTACAATACAAGTACCATGCCATGCCAAGGAAACCATACTGCCACTACTTGTCCTCCTCCTGCTGCAACAGCTGCTGTCGCTCCTGCTGCTGGTGCTTCTGTAAACGGAAATAATCCCGAATGGCACGCCCATCTCCTCGTCACGTTGCCGGTACGGCGGAGAGCCCCGAGCAGGAATCGACTACGATACATATATGCAGTACAGGACACCTATTTGATATGACTAGGGTACCATGGTACCGGGTAACCTCCAGCAGGTCTCTCTACTAAGCAGGTCCCACGATGTCACTCACTTGTATATTCTCAATAGTTCGTTTGTATTATTCCTTAGGCCACGGAAGGGAACACATCCACGGCGAAGACACAACTGGTTGCCGTTTGCGAGGCAAAAACCCTTTTGGTATCATCCCCTATCCCCTTGTATCCCTATACGCACATGCCCCCAAGGGTATGCGGAAACCCTTTTATCTCAGCATCCAAATCTTAATTCCTGGTACCTCGCCTCAGTCAGGCTCCCAGGGCAATACCGTAACACCTAAGACTGATGCTTATGGCAAGCCGATCCTTAGCAAAAAAGTTTAAATTACCGAAGATCTCAGCCAAACGTTCTCTGGACGGTTGTCTATGGGCCAAATGGTTTAGATTTTGTTTTTGGAACTTTCCAATTTTCCGGAAAAAATGGATTTCTCAAGCCGATCTTGGATTAGAAGCGGCGAAATTTCGTGTCCTCCACAAACTTCGTTCGACGAAATCAACGACAGCGTCGTGAAATCTGAACTTGGCGAGCTCGTTAGGGGCTCCGACCCACCCTTGGTGTACAGTGCTCACACTACCGCCGGTGATGTGTGGCGGGCGCCGACCAGGCTGCTGTTAAAAATACATTTGGTGGCTGGTGTACAGGAGGACATACTGTATCATGATATAATATGGCATGATATGATACAGCGTGAACACATACGTTCAGTACGTAATCAAACCCTTATATAGCAGGCGATACGGATGTGTGCGGAGTGTAACTTGTTACGGATATAACGCTAGATGGGGCATACCGTACCAGGCATTATTATATGGTGCGGCACAATGAAAGCCATAAAATTTATCTTCTGAAATCTTCATGCTCGTATTGTTGTAAATACCTGGTAGGCACTTACTGGTATAAATCACATGCTGTAGCAGGTATCACATATACACCACGTACAGGACTTGCAGTACTTGGTACTTGCAACACTGCAGCAGTTACCCGTTTAGCCCTTTCTACTGCTACGTAGCAAATTCACGAATTTAGCACCCCCTCTCAATGCTACAGTAGCAGTAGCATTATACAAAGTACAAGTATAATATCAATAGAACTCCAAGACGATTTAGGTCTGATTTAGTTAAAGCCCGTTCTTCCTCGCGCAAGGCGCTTTTCCGCGCGGTCCTATTGTCGACGTTACAGAGTAAAGTACTGTACTACTGACTGTAGCTGCAGTCTACAAATTCAAGAGGCGACCGACCGTACGACTTCGTACAAACACATATTCGCATGACCTATCGAAATTGTAAGTTATGGCCGCACCACCCACGAGGTTGCGCCGCTCCCTCTTTCTTACCGGCTTGAAGCAAAAACGCAAAAATGGCCCACGTTCAATTTCCTTCTTCCGCATTCTTTCCGAAAACAGTAATCATGTATCAATTATCACACGCATTCGAACTGATCTACCAGGTATTAGTCTACGGACACGACTGCACAGCAGGCTATTCACAGTAGTGACACCTTCCAAAAAATCTTCCAAAAAATCTCACGGGATTTTTTTTTAAATTTATATTATATGGTACAGAGCTCCGATTGTAGACTCTCACGGACAGCACACCCATATTGCTGTCCTCATCTTGCTGTTCTCTTGTTACACCGGTGCGAGACCCTGGCGCTGCCACTGACAGAGAAACAGTTATTAATAGTAGGGTGGCACCGCGCTCCCGCCCCCCCTCATGACAAAGACGTCTACGACTTGGTCCAGTATCGACAAAATGGTTGATACTCAGTGGGTACCCCGATGCAAGAGCACCCAACACAAGAGCATTCAGGACTTACAGACCGTTGCTAATGGCAAGTCGATAGTAATGGCAAGTACTTTGCTGAAGAGATTGCCGTACGGTCGCTGTGGGGAAAACGATAAAAAATAATTTTTCTGGCTCTTTTGTCAAGCGGCCCAATCCGTCAATTTTCATTAAGCCTTGGTCAGCGTTGTCCCACAACCACGATTGACCTTCGATCTCGTGATAGAGATAACCCACGACCAGTCCTCTTCGTTCCGGACAAGGCCACATGAGTGTAGCTGACAGCGCCGAAGAGTTCATGTTGATCCATGCTCTAGGGCGTGAGAGGTTGCCCGCGTTGTCCTGTGGTCTTCCGTCAAATCTGTTCAAAATTATAAATTTTGTACGTTGGGGGACGATCGAGAGTTTTTGTCTCTGTTTTCTACACACCAGCCGCCAAATGTACTTTTTACACAAGAAGCCTGGTCGGCGCCCGCCACACATCGCCGGCCATTGTGTGAGCACTGTACGCCAAGGGTGGGTCGGAGCCTCTAACGAGCTCGCTACGTTTAGATTTCACGACGCTGTCGTTGATTTCGTCGAACGAAGTGTGTTGAGCACACGAAATCTCGCCGCTTCAAATCCATGATCTGCTTGAGAATTTCTCAAGCAGATGTTGCCCAAGATCGTCGCCAGGAATCTCTTTTTCCTGATAAATTGGAAAATTCCAAAGCAAATAAAAAAAAATGGGGCCATTAGGCGTACGAGAAACGTTTGGCTAGGATCTTCGAAAATAAACACTTTTGGGCAACATCGCCTTGCCATTAGCAACGGTAAAAACACTGCTGTCGTGTATAGCATACCAGATATAGTGTTGTGATTTCTCGGCATCCCAACGTATGCTATGTTCTGCACTTACTCGAAGGTGTCGAACAAATTTTGAGAACGATACCACACTTTCAATTCCAATTCAGACAGGCCTCTAGTTTCAGGCGGACTCTGTGGCAAGTGTCTATGTGCCCTCTTCGTATTTGTTGTAACCCTCTCACGTCCAACCAGACGCTTGTAGGCAGGCTCCCAACCTGGTATTATATACTATTGCTAGATCCGAATGATTCACAGGCAGTCTCGACTGACTCGATACACTCCCGTTCGAGGGCACTCAGAAGGGGAGATCTACACGCCGAAGCTAAAAATAACCCTATTTCATCCGATGCCCCTCAGCTCTGTCCAGGAGTAACTCGCTACGCTAACGAGGCTTATAACCTGTTGTTGAATACACGTTTTTGTGCAAGAGTAGACACTACGTTGTATCCACCCTTAGGACCCCTGGAAAGAGGCGAGACTTCCAATGCTATCCGTCCTTCGATGACTAAAATCTCTACTGTTGCATTCAGATACACAACGTGACATTCCAAACATTTCCTCTCAATTAAGAGCAGAATTTGCTACGCGAACGACGCTCATAACCTGTTGTTTGGGGCGAGTTTTATTGCAAAGATATAATTCTCTTTGTATCTACCCTCAGAACCCCTAGAAGGGGGTGAAACTTCTAACCTGCTATCCTTTCTTCAACAACGAAAACCACTGATGAGGCCGTATTCACCTACATAACATGACCTTCGCCGGCTCTTCTATCTAGCCGTGATTGGCTACGGTAACAAGGCTCATAACCTGTCGCTTGACGCAATATTGGTTGCAATGTTAGATATTCCTTTGTATGCACTGAAGACGCCTAGAAAGAGGCAAAACTCCCAAAGGATATACTTCCGTTCAACGACGAAAATCTTTGCTGCTGAATTCGCGTGCACAGCTTGACATTCGGGAGGTCCCGTCTTTAGCAGGGATTGACCACTATAACGAGACTCGTTTGGCGCAACGGCAGAGCAAGCGTAGGCGTGTTGTGGTATCTACCCTCGGGACCCCTGGAAGGGACTGGGACTTTCCATGCTATCCTTCATTTAATCGTGGAAACCTCCCCTGTATTCGCCCGCACAACCTCACATTCCATAGGTCTTGCAGTAGTGTTTGGCTACGAGTACGCTAACGAGGCTCATAACCTATTATTTGGCGCATTTGTTTTGCAAGGAAGGGTAGACGTGTTCTTGTACCTACCCCCAGGACCCCTAGAAGGGTGTGATGCGCTAAAATGCTATCCTTCCGTAATTGACGAAAGACCGTGCTACTCACGTGCACAACGAGACTTTCCAAATGTATCGTCGTCAGCACTGGTTGGATACGGTAACGAGGCTCATATCCTGTCGTTTGACATGAACTTTGGAGCAAGGGTAGACATGTCCTTGTATCCACCCTCCGGATCGCTGAAAAGGAATGGTATTATTCCGTCAACGACGAAGACCTCGGCATGTTTTTGCGCAACATGGCCTTTTGCAGGTCTCCATTTTTTCCGTGAACTACGTACTACTCGGCTTTCCTTTCTGCACCCTTGCCTTTGTTTTTCGCCTTTTGGCCCAGCGCTCTCACACCAACGTACACCGCACGCGCCACCTCTAAATCACGGCGGATCCAGCCGGATGGTCCTGTGTGCCGATCTCCTCCGGTCGCGAGTATTGCCATCCAAAGCAGGATCCTCGCCCCGGGTACGCAGGGCTTGTCGAGGAGACGCCCAACTCCACACATTCAGGAGACAAGGAAAGAAAGAAGAGACACAATTTTCTGGCTTGGTTGACCAACCCAGCGACCACCTTACATCTGTTCACGTTCTCAGCAAGAACCTCAGACTTGCTCGCGTTCGGCGTGGGCTTTCTGATCCACACATGACGCCTTCTCAAAGACCGACCAACAAATGCTGCCCTCTTCGTTTTCTATCACCTCATTCTGACTCCGATCCCCGACACAGACATGCCTAATTCTCTATACACCAATCAACAACGTTTCTTCGTTGCAGTTCTGCGTTTGCGGAGGCCGTTGATGGGTGCGCGGGCAAACCTATTCTTTTGTTAAAGTAGTATTTTTGTGGTTTGCCACGGGTTCATGTTCTGGTGCTATTCTAACGGTATTACGTTGCACTTTTCCAGCGCGCGAAATCCGTTCGGCCGGCTCACTTTGGTTACAGTGGGGGGCTCCCAAAAGTGCCGGTATGTGCCAGCCCAACATACCGGCCCTATTCGAGCACCGGCACAATTGGGAATAGAGTTACTATATATACTGTAGTTGCTATAGACATGCAAGCCGTGCCAAGCGATTTCACCGGCACTATAAAGACCAGTAGCACCATTCAACCGGCACTCTTGGGAGCCCCCCACTGTAAAAAAAAACACCCCGGAAACGGCTCTTGAGACTCCCAGCTTCCAGAACATCGCTGCAGAGAGTGACCGCATCCCCTGGAACGAGAAACAACCATTGAGGAAAAATATCGACCAATAAATGTGTGTGGTGTGGATCGTCGTGTCTTTGGATTATTAGCGTACATACAAGAGGCGTTAGTTATAGAGCGCAGGTACGAACTGCTGTAGTATCTTACAGAAGTTCGACTCCACATGTATGTTTTTATAAAAAATTAAAAATACACTACTGTAGTTACAGCTAGCTGTGAGATCTAGGATTTCGTCGAAACTCATATTTGCAAGCTGTGTGTAATACTCCGATCGCGCGTGTTACGGGTTGTATATGTCCTCATGAAGGATATAGGTCGGCGACTCCCCTTAGTACTAGTTAGCACCAGGGTCAACAGCAGTGTGATACGAAGACGTCGGTCTTAATCAAGCTTTGCACGGAAACTATAAACTTCTTAATTATTGCTGCACTAGTAATATGAAAATTCTGCAATGCAGCGCCAACGATATGCGTTGTCGTGCTGTTCCCTAGATGTTACTATTTAAGGTTGGATGGAGGGTTCGCCGTGCATGCTCAAGTGAATAATTTTAGACAGACAGTCGGAAAGCTCGGAGATTTAGCCCATAGACACCCTATTAATAGCTAGGTAAACCTAGGGAATTGGTAGACATTGGCGTCAGCAAATCCAGCAGTCGCTTTGATCTCTGAGACGGGCTACGAATGCACCAGGTACCAACTAGGCTTCAGTATATAGCCTGCCTCCACAGAAATGTCTTCGTGGCTGAAAACGACATTGATTGATTGATATACCTCTGTACCGGTAGTAAACTGCCTCCACAGGAATATCTTCGTGGCTGAAAATGACAGTGATACACTACTGTACCGGTAGTCTATCTCTCTACGTAGGATTTTTTTCTCCTCTTGCACACAGCAAGCACTCAACCCCGCCAATAAAACCCAAACGATCCACAACGAACGGCACACGACACCGCTTGACATATTATTATATCCTTGCTGAGGAAAGGATTCGATGATGGAAAAATGATCGACCCCAACAGCTTGGCAGCGCTGGCTGCCCGCCTCATGGCAACAAGCAAGATGATTCAACTGCTTTATCGCAGGTGGCAATACGTACACGTGCAAGTATTGGTCGGGGTACCATAATTCTGTGCCTTGCCAGGTGGTTTCGCATCTGACCCTTCCATGTGCTTCCATAGAATTCCATGGGATGTCACGGGATTACAAGGAATACGTGGGAGTTCATGGGACTTCAATGTAGCTTTCGTGGGTTTTCATGGGATTTTTATGGCACTTTCATGCGCTTTCATGCCACTTCTATGGGCTCCCATGGGATTTAATGGAATTTCGTAATGCGTGCTGCACGAACCGTCGTCAAAGCCTATGGCCTTGCCACCGCAGACATGCGCCATCTCGTTCCGTGACAGATTTTCGTTGATGTCTGAGGGATGGCGCGCAATCGTCTAATGTCGTTGTTGAGGCCGCACCACAAACTGCTGTAGGGGCGTTCAAGCCTGTCCGATCGCCAGTGTGTATTATGTTACCATTGTTGTTGCCGTTGCCCTTACCGTTGCCCTTTACCATTGCTTGTTGTCACTTCACTGACATTGCTTGCTGCCACTTCATTGATATTGCCTGCTATCACTTCACCGATAATGCTGCTGACGTTGATATTGCTGTAGTCGTTGTTTTTGCCTTTTCTTCTGTTGCTGCCAATTATTTTCCGTCATCGCAGGTGTGTTCCCCTTCCACCCCGAACACGATGTTGCCCGAGGTTTCCCGCTAGTTTCCTGCCCCAAAAAGTTGAAAGTATGTACGTATAGCACCTCAAACCCGACCATAACCCCAACAACAACTAATCAACTTTCATGTTTCGTCGTCGTTCACATCCCCGCAGGCCCCACCACCGCACCCTCTAACCTTAAACCCTGCCCCCATCCCCGCCCCAACCTCTGCCGCTGCCCCGGCCGCCACCGCTGTCCCCGTGTCACCCCCGCTCGTGCCCCATCCCTCGTCGCTCCCCCCGCTCTCTTCACACATCCTGCCTCGGCCTCGGTCTTCTCGTGGGTAAAGGCCCGGAGGATAGCACCGATGATTCCCGTCAGGCATTCGACGGTTCCAGCGGGTGCGTCAGCTGGCACAACTGGAACCGGCGGTGGCGTCTCAGGCAGCCTCTTCATCCTGCCTGCCGCGATTGCCATCGTGCACAGGTTGAGCTCTGCAATGAGGATTCGTTCTCCACCGATGGATCCGCCCTCGGTTGAGGGTTGGTCGTCGGCAGCCTTCTTGGCGACATCGGCCGTGATCCAGACTGCAAACACGCAGCGCCTGTCCTGTTCCGTCAGCACATGCGGGCGCGGCGATGACCTCTTCGGCGGATGGAACAACCGTTGTCTCGGCCGCTGCTGCTTTCTTATTGCCCTTGCCCATTCTCTTTCCTTTGGTCTTCGGCACCACCTTACCCTTACCGTTGCCTTTTGGGAGTGGTCTTCTTCTTCCTGACGGGTGTTGCTTCGCGGGAGCGTTCCCCCTCCTCCTCGACCTCCTGGCCGGTTTCCTGACAACGCCTCAGCCGCTGCCGGCGTTATCATGAAGGTAAGCGGGTGCTGCCCTCTTGCGCTTACCCTAACGGGCAATGGCGGACAGGCTCTCCTTGACAGTATCCGCAGTACTGTTACCGGTAGTGTCAGACAGGCTTTCCTTGGCGGGAGCCTCAGTCTTCGAAGCGCCTGAACTCGTGATCGCATGGGCGACAGAAATGGGGATGGTGGTCGGGGGGGTGCTGCTCCCGTTCAAACTCTTACGTAGTGGCAGAACGCCGCCCGCATCGGGGACACGCAGCCGACGTACAATCGAGTTTGACAGTCGGCTTTGGTTTTTTCCTGGGTCGCACGAGAGACTCGCTCCTGGGTCACGCGAGAGTCTCTCTCTTGCAACGCACGAGAGAGCTGAAGCCGGCTTTTCAAGTTCAAATGTTCGTCGGTTGCGCTTCTACGCCAAGGGTGGCGTTCTTCCACCTGGGGTTCGAAGGAGAGCAGCAGCATGCCGGCCACAATCCCTATTTCTGTTGGCTATGCTGTCGCGAGTCCAGGCTCTTCGACGACTGACGCTCCCGCCAAGGAGAGCCTGTCCGCCGTTACCCCAACAAAAAACTGAGGTTACTGTCAAGGAGGGCCTGTCCTTCAGCCTGTCCGCCACTGCCCGCAAGGGCAAGCGCAGGAGGGTGACACTCGCTTATCTGCATGATGAGGCCGGGAGGCACGGGCGTTATCAGGAAACCGATCAGAAGATCGCGGAGAGGGAACGCTGCCGCGAAGCGAACACCCGTCGAGAAGAAAAAGTCTGTCACCAAAGGGAAGGGACAGGGGTTGGTGGTGATTAAGCCGACGACCAAGGGCAAGCGAAAGTCCAAGGGAGACAAGAAGGCAGGCAATGGCCGAGACACCGCTTGTTTCGTCCACCGAAGAGAACATCGCCGCGTCCACTGACGCTGATGGAGGAGGACAGCCGCTGCGCGTTTGCAGTCTGGACATCACCCCCGGCCAATATCGCCAAGCAAGCTGCCGACGCCTAACCCTCGACCGAGGGCGGATCAATCGGGGGAGAACGGCTACGCATTTGCAGAGCTCAACCTGTGCACGATGGCGATCGCAGCAGGTAGGATGGAGAGACTGCCTGAGACACCGCCGTTAGTTCCGGTGGTGCAAGCCGACGCACCCGCGGAAAACGCCGAATGTCTGACGGGAGTCATCGGTGCTGTCCCCTACGCATTTGTCGACGAGAATACCGAGGCTGGGGACGGATGCATAGAGGAGGCGTGTGGCACAGTGTGAACTGAATGACCCATGGGAGGTGCTCCACACGGATGATGAGCAATTGGTATTACCATGTTTGTCATCCTCTAATGTGCAGCATTATTAGTGGCTTCACGTTGATCATTCATCAACACTCCCAGAAAGTGGAAGAAAACCTAGGAAAACCCACAAAAAATGGAACCTATGCGCAAATTACCCCTCCCTTCTGCATCTGCTTCCGGCTTAGTGTCGCTCTAATCCACCTGCTCCCCTTGCTCCACCTTTATTTGTATGAAAACATCTGATTTGCGCCAACATTTTGTAGTGCAACTGATACCTGGTGTATCGCGTTAGTTATATATTTATCAGGGGTTGAGTGAGTCGTTATCGCTCGGCATGGAAATGCTGTTTTCTTTTTCGGAGTCATCCGCGGCTGCTTGACCTTGAGGATTGGTTGGGGCCTCGTCTTACCAACGCACGAATACGGCCTATGCAATGCTGAAAATGAAATGGGCGTTTTTAAATGTCCAGGAATGTTGGAATGCTTCGACAGATGTAACAAAATAGACCATGAACGGCCTTCGACACTGTAGCGGTCAATATGTCAAAGGTTCAGACACAAGCGAAAGGCAGCACGACAACTCGAGGCGCATCAACTACACAGAGTGATACAGGGTGTCATGGGTGGAACTTGCACACAGTCTAGCGTGAGGTTTACATACGGCGACAACAAGGACAACAAAATCGTCCGAACAAAGCAACAGAACCCGTGGGGCCCGCAACTGACACCAATGACAGATGGAGTTATCGCGTCAAGTCAGTGACAGTTAGAGTTATCACGTCAAGTGTCATGAGAATTAGGAACATTCAGCTTTATTTTAATCCTCACTTGTACTTTCCGGCTTAACGCGCAGGAGGTTTTACCCTCAGCGGCCTTCTGGACAAGCCGTGGTCACAGGCGTCGTCCCTTTCCCCCCCCGGTACGTGCCTTCATTTTTACCGCGCATAGGGTTCAGAATTTTCACTGATCGTCGATTTGCATCGAATCATGCCAACTCGCGCTCTCGCACGTTCGGCGACGGAAGAGACTCAGAAAATCAGAAAAACAGTTTCGTGCTTAAGAATCAAACTGCACCGGCAGAGATTCGAACCCCAGCGCAACCGCCAGCAAGGATGACCGTCTACCGATAACCTAAAACTTACTCCATACGCATTTCAGTGGCCGGCCGCCAGGCAACGCACGCGCGTTCCAATCATAACAAAACCAAGCCAGTATCACATTTTGAATATGTCTGCCCTTTCTACATCGAGTCACACTAAGCCTGTATGTTCTCGGGCAAAGCGACCAAAGAAGCTAAACGCGGTTTAACGCAAGGGCGACTCACACCTAAAGGTTCCCGGAGCATCGCAGACCACGGACACCGGACACCGTAAGGGGGACACTTTTTGGGCTCCCGCGAGTGGCTAATTTACTTGTTTGCAGTCTTAAGTGTTTGATCTTTCGGCGTCGCGATATGCGCCGCCGACCAAGAAATTGATTGTTAACCTTCTCCGACAAAGTAGGTTTAAGTTCGTTTTTGACCGAGGAACATAGCCACTCGCGCGAGTGGCCTGTACTCGATAGTGAAAATGGGGGTATAATACTATAATGCCGTAGGTTTGGTCCGCACGAATGGCAGAAAAATACACCCCCTCTGCCTCTCTCCCTACCCCAGCTCAAGCAGGAAAACAGCCGATCCAGCAGCAGTTACATTAGCGGGGATTCCCATGCTCGGAACGAAGGAGAGGTTTTGTAAACCTCCCAGAGAACGAGCGTGCACATGCTGAACCACGTCGTTGTCTTCAAACCCATAGGGCCGTTTTCAACGACACATATTGGTAAATTTATGGAAATTTGGATTTGCCAAAATAGCAAGTTTTTTGCCAAGGTTTTTCTTGCATATTTCCCTATTAATAGTCCTTCGTTGGCAAGTTTATGGATTTTTTTGTTTGCTCTAGGCTAGTGCTAATTCGAGTTTTGAAAAAAAAACTTGCCAAAAACTTGCCAAACTGGCAAGTTTTCCCCCGTTTGCAACGTGTCGTTGACAACGCCCTTTAACGACACCACCCTCGTCAAAACGCTATGCTCTGCTGCACGGCAGATCCTCCTTCTCCCGGCGCACGATCGGCGGTAGTTCGGGTTGAAAAACCGTGCGGGCATGGGCTACGCAGCATTTATACTTCTAAGTATACAACCGATGTTCGACCTCGACACCTGCAAGAACATGCCAACTTGCACCTGCATACTGACATTCTCTTTAGCTCTGCCGCCGATCGTTTGGTGTAGGTATTCATTTGGAAGAGGCCTCCTGCCCTGACGCACTATTAGAGACCTCTCCCGGAATTTTTTGGAGGCGATACTACTGTTGTAGTTTATAAAGAGCTTCAAGCAAAAAGTATGGGCCGATAACAAAACCTCCGCGCTGGGCACTCAGCGCGGCGGCAATCCTTAGACCAAAAAACGCGGGACACAAACAAACCAGCATGTAGGGCGGGTGGGTGGGGAGGTCTTCAGTTTATTTCTGCCTCCTCCTGTTCTCACCAGTTGGAGCGGAGGTTCAGGCGAATGACTTCGGCTCCGATACAGTACTTCAGGTATTCTGGCTGCAAGATGTCGGAACCAACCTCTCCGATACATGATCTCAGATATTCGGGCTCCAAGATGTTGGGACCAACCTCTCCGGTACATTGTCTTAATTATTCGGGCTCCAAGATGTTGGAACCAACCTTGTTTCAATCTCGGATCCATCCGAATGGACCTACGGTTTATCTGTTGTATTATTTGGTTCTGCCGCCGACCAGTTAATGCAAGTACTGTATTGGGGTAGATGTTAGATGCTAGATGTTAGATGTAGATGAGGCATTCTTCCCCGACCGTGGTCCCACCCATTCTTCGTCGGCTTCTGGATTTCATGAGGATCCCTGGCCTGTTGTAGAAGTTTTCCCACCCACACTTCGGCGCGCACGCGATGCACTTGTCCCGAAAGCCACTCCAACACGTTATCGTTCGTTATCGACACGTTATCGACACGTTATCAACACGTTATCGACACGCTATCGACACGTTATCGACACGTTATCGACACGTTATTACACGTTATCGACACGTTATCGACACGTTATCGACACGGTATCGACACGTCATAGACACGTTATCGACACGTTATCAACACGTTATCGACACGTTATCGACACGTTCGTTATCTCAGACATTCGGGCTCCAAGATGTTGGAACCAACCTTGTTCCAATCTCGGATCCGTCTGATTGGATCTCGATTTAAGTGTTGTACCGGTATTATTTAGCTCTGCCGCCGATCATCTAATGTAGGTATTGGATAAGATGAGGCCTCCTGCCCCTGCCGGGGTTCCGCCCATACGTCGTTGATTTCTGGACTTCATAGGGATCCCTGGCCTGGTTGTTGAGTTGTCTCACCCACACGTCCCACGTACTATATACTTCAAGCATTTTGCAGCCGATGTCCAACCTCGACTCTGCAAGAACATGCGGTTTTGCACCGACTGGCGTTTTCCAACAACAGCATTATTATTTCATTCAGGGTTTCGCTTTCTGCCCCCTTAAAGCAAAAAAAAGAACAGCTGATGACGGAAACACAACAAAGCAACAATGGCAACAGCAATGGTAGTCGCGATTTCGCAGACGGTGCCCCACAGAGCAGGCACGACTGCTTCAGTTCACGTTTTCCGGCGCAGCAACGCTTTGGCTTGTGGACCGCCCCACTGCTTTCAGAACGAAAAGGGAGCTGCAACTACGGTTGCGCTCAACCTGCGGACATTTCAGAGGAGGGGAGGGGGGGGTAGCGGAGGGACGAGGGAGGGAGAGGGCGTACTCGTTTCATGCATGGCTGTAGTCACAAGACCATGGACCCTTGCATCCCACCGGGTGGAAGCCGGGGGTAGCGGAGGGAGGGGGGGGCGGGGGGGGGGGGCACTCGTTTCATGCATGGCCGTAGTGTTAAGGCCAAAGACCC
>JAYJMJ010000130.1:5949532-5968090 GCA_036873875.1 Laminaria ephemera | reverse complement strand
TGCAAACTGGCGACTTGAAAATGCCAAGAGCCCCGCCGCCATGCTCCAGGAAAACAACCCGGACGCCACATGCATGAATATACCGTATGTTGTACCTGGTATATTTTGCTTTAGTACTTGCGATGTATTTGTCTGTCTCAAGGTTCGTGACTATAGAGTTTTTTTTGTCTCTCTAGGATGACGAATCGGTATGGACACTGAGTGTGTTGGATGTGGATGGGCGAAAAAAACAGTTAATAAAAAACACACACGCAGCAGTGTGGTTGAAGTGTCAGCAAAGAGACTGCTGTTTTTGGACACATCAGTCACACATTAAGATATTATAATCTAAAAATAGTATATCACGTCTACACGGCGGTCCATCGCAGGGCTGAGTGTCACAGCGGTACTTGGAAAAAATCAAAATCAGTTGCTGGTTGTTGGTGGCTTATAACGCAACATTCCAAGAGCAACAACAACAAAGAGGAAAAAAGGAAACATAAAAAAATACTCGTACATGATGGCTCTTGGCAACACGTTTTCTCTTATCTGCTTGCTTGTTTGTGATGTCGCACTCTGGTCGACACGAACGTACTGCTGTATGAACTTTGCTGGTCTGTGCAGGGCCGATTTCATCATGCCGTTGTGCTGTGCTTGCGGTACGTAGAATAGATTATGTGGCTATCGGAGCTTGGTTTGTACATTCGAGGTGTGCACGAAAGAAGCAGGTTCAAAAACAAAACAAAAAAAAGCAAAAAAGTCAAAAGAGGAAAAAAAAAAAACAGTCCCAGGATCGTTCTTGAAAAAACAATTTTCCCGTCGGCAATTGAGAGCTGAGGATGGCTGAGAGGCGGGAGAATATGCCGAGGGCACCCTCCGGATGTGCAGAGATCATAGTAAGTGAGTCTATTATTTACCAATGTTTTACGATCTATTGTGAATCGAACAGATCGAACTGCTGCCCTGCCCTCCACCTATCCGGAGGTTGCGCTCGGCATATTCTCCCACTTCTCTCCCACTTCTCAGCTATCCTCAGCTCTTAATTACCGACGAACAAATTATCTTTTGGGGAACCTTCCTGGATTTTTTTGCTTGCTTCATCGATTGCTCTTGACGCTCTATTTTTTCATTTTTTTTTCTCGTTTTTTCGCAAAAAAAATCACACCAGGCCCAGCTCAGCGCAGAAGCGCAGCGCCGTGCGGTGCCGTGCGGTGCCGTGCCCTGCCCTGCGGTGCGGTGCTGTGCGATGCTGTCCGGTGCTGTGCGATGTTGTGCGGTGCTGTACCGTGCTGTGCCATGCTGTGTTTTGTATTTTGTAAATACTAGGTATCGTACGAAGTATCATCATACCAGGTCCCAGCTGAGCTCAACTTGGCTGAGCTCAGCAGCGCAGCGCCGTGCGGTGCTGTGCGGTGCCGTGCGGTGCTGTGCCGCGCTGTGATGTGTTTTCTTTGGTACATACAGTAGCAGGTATCGTGCGAAGTACCAGGTACCATAGGTCCCGGTATGTACATACGTCGTCTGCTCGTCTTTGCTTTCTTCATTGATTTCCTCTTCATGTTTTTTTGTTTGTTTTCGTTTTTTCGTTTTTTGCTTTGGTTTGTCTTCGTTTTTTCGCAAATTACACCCGTACTGCCGATCAGAAGAACGTGACATCGCCAGCAAGCGCATAGCACAGCACAGGGCAATCAGCTCTGCACAGTAGCTCTTGGCAATATCAAGTCGCTAGTTGCACCAAATCATGGGCCTCTTCTTTCTGCCCCCTTCACGTTTTGTTGTATTATTCCTTGCGCGAGCGTAGCGGGAAGAGTCAGCCGCCCGCGGAGCGGAGCCCTTGTACATCGTACATAGAACACCGAACCGACCAAACAGGCGTTTTGATCCGAGTTTGTGATGCCGTACCCCCTTTTGCTGAGGAGCACCCATAAATGAAGGAATCTTCGACGTTCGACGTACAGCACTATATACTGCCGTAGCACGAGTCCTAGTGATAGTTTAGGTAACCTTCATTTCAAGATCCGCACTGGTACATTAATCAGTTGAATGGTACCATACACGACCTAGTTAAACTACATATTCCAATACAGAGTGTTTACGCTGACCTTCTAAGGTGCTGTAGAGAGTACCAGATTTACCGATCTGCAGAGTAGAGCACAAAACACTCCTGTTGACTATTTTAACCTTCCGCTTCTCATGCTTGGATAGATAGATTCACCACGTACCCCGCCCGAGTACCCGCCCAAGGTGGTGCTTCCATTGCCCAGACTCGACCACCCGCCCAAGACGGGTAATCCGCCAACTTCCAACGCCCGGACTGGACCCGACCCGCCGAGGAGTGGTGCCAACTTGAGGCATTCCTACAGTAAGTCACCTCGCCCTCCACCGCCAAACCACTTCATTGGTTGTGGTCTGGGGAAGGTCCTTCGCTGCTGCGGTTGACTTTCGTGCCCACTTCGGCAGCGTGGGCATTTTAGCTAGTGGGCGATTTAAAATGGTGCTGTACTGCGCACTGGCTTTACGTAAGGAGTGAGGTGTCGGCGCTATATTGTAGCCCTTGCTAGGGAGTGAGGCGTCGGCGCTATATTATTGCCCTTGTTGTAAGAGCATAAAAATGAGGGATCATATGATATGATACATCGATAGAGCGTCAAAAGAGGTGCATCACACGGGCGTAAAAAGAGACAGCTCAAAAACGATTTTGTAATGCTTTTTTATTCCGGAGAATCGAGCTCGGAAAGTTAACCAGGTATGACACCTCCGGCCACTCTTTTTATGGGCGGGTTTCAGCCACCAGACTCCCCCCGTTCAGCGGGTTTTATTCGTCCGGGTCTATCCGTCGGGTATCCGGGCACAACCCGGGCAAGGGACGCATGCTTCTAGTAGTACGGTGGATGTGCACCTAACATTTCAGAGGCTCCTCACGGGAGGAGCTCTATGCCTCACCCAAAAAGTGACTTCGAGAACATTTGAAAGTGCAATCCGATAAACATTCCCATGGTCTAGGTATTTAACGAATACCGTTACAGTGTAATTTACCGACGATATCGGGTAGTATTAATACCTCAGTCAAGGCGCCCCCGTCAGTCAGAAACATTTTTGGCGAAAAAACGCTACCCCTACGATCGTAGCACGCGTCAAAGGGCTACGAAGCTCAGTCCCAGCTATTCCGCCCAGAACGCTCCAAGGCGAAATGAGCTTGGTTGGTTTCTCTTTCCGAAGCCGGTGGTAGTTTCCGTGCGCAAAGTGGGTCTACGCTCTTGAGTCCCTCCTCTTTTATGACACTCGTACAATAATCACGTGCTATATTCTAGTCGTATACGAAATTTGCGAGTGCCGAGAGGTTTCCGACCCTGCTAATGGTGATGCTGAGGATGGGGTCCAAGGGGAAGACCGCCAAAGACGCGAGGTTAATCGGCGGTGCCCCTCGACGTTATCTCGAAGGTACTGAGCCGTGTGCAGTTTCCTTCCCTGCGTATCATAGATCATAGCTGTATGTTGTGTAAAGCAGGTGCGAACATTACTGCATATGGTGCAGCTGCTGCATTTTATGCTCTCGGCTACAATGCAACCCTTGGTGCATACCGGAATATCCGATTTAGCGCACACAGATCGGAAGACCCGAGACCTGCAGGTTTAGAGAGCGCTGACATTGTCGCGAACAGTTCCGGCGGTTGGGATGTTAGAGTATAATACCTGGTACCTGGTAAGGTGTATATTCCGAGATCTATGAGGTGCACACAACTCTCGTCGTTTACTGCTGCAAAGCCGACTCAATGCTACTTTATGCTAATATATCCCAAAAACCTGGGTGCAGTTCTGAAAGAGCTACATATTTATATGGCAGGCGCAGGCGGGCCACTGCTGGCCTTATCGCTCCACAAGGAAGTACTATTGTTTGCAAACATCACGAGCGATCAAAGATGTTGCAGCTTGCAAAAATAACGAGTCAACCGATTCGGTTAGATCCAATGCTTACGATGTACCTTTGCCAGCCGCATCACAACGTTATTCTTGCATATCTACCGGAGGGTTTGGTACCTGGTCGCACCTACCTAGTACCAGGGTATGTATGTGATCACACACCCTACACACGTACACATACAGAAGTGAAGGTTGACTGCTGTGATTATGCCGAACTTGACTCCGTCTTGTGTGAATAATCTCGCAGCCTGCAATGTCGTTTGTACTGTGGCATATAACCAAGCAGGTGCCTTCGCAAAGCGCCGAACCTTCAACCGTAAACTGAGCTTCTTTGTTCCTCGTGGCGAGATGAGATGTTTGGCGAGAGGTTTCATGGAGCTAGTATTAGGCTTGCTGTTGACGAAGAAGGACGCTCCAGTAACAGATGCGTTTCTGTTTTCATGAATGTTCGTTCCGAACATCAACGTATGAGCATGAAGATTCGCCGGAGATGGCGAGTGTCGTAAACCAGACGTTTGTTATTTGTGAAAGAATCTTCGTGATTGGCATGTGTGATCGGAGATTTGAAAAATCCACGAACCCTGTCTTGGCTACACGTACTTATGATATGTGCGCATCTCCTCACTGCCGCGTATGTGGCAGCGGTACCTTCGGCGTTGAGTAGGTATGGCTGGTAAGCGCAAGGGCCCGCCGTGATCAGTTGCATGTGGGCAGCTATAATGCAGAGTTACTACTGTGTGGCGGCACAGAGTTGGGTTAGGCTCAGCGATATCGATCGTGTGGCCACACAGAGACCACGTTCCTCGCGGCGGCTGCATTTCGGCGACACGAAAAAATGCTTCCGTTGCCCTCTTTTTCAGGTGAATGCTGCTTCGGGCCGAATGTTGCCTCGCCGAGGTGTAAGTGTCGGATTAATATCCTTGCAATGGCTGGCATGTGTGATTGGAGATTGACGGTGTCCTCAAGTCCTGTTCTCCGTACATGGACGTAATACGTGATATGTTCAATATAGTACCTTGAAACAGCAACAACCAGTGTAGAACAGATGCCAGGGAAGACAACAGCGTGTTGGCCGCCACCGAGATGTGTAGAAGGTCCAAGATGAGCGAAGAGTGCGGAAAATAAATACAAGGAGACTTGCCACCGCCGCCATTTCGCAATATTCTTGCGTTCTCTTGCTCTCGCCAGCAAGCGTCCTTCCACAAGATAGACTAAGGGAATTGAGACTTCAAGATCAGCAGCGGGCTACGTGATTTATTTTGCCTCTCCCTTGCTGCTATTCCGAAGCGTACTGTCTCCGCCTAAAAGCTCCCACTCACGCCTTAGCATAACCTTGCCATCCAGTCAACCGCGTGCGGGTACTTTCGACCCTCCACACGCACGTTAAGACCGAGAAACCCCCTTATTGTGATTATTCCCCCCGGTGGGTAACCCCTGCCCTCAATCAACCCTTGAGTATCCCACTTTCGGTATAGTCGCCCGCCTTCCACGCGCGCTGCGAATTCTGCTCGAGCACTCTCCTCTGTACTGCTGAAGCAGCTGTCTCAATGTTCTTGAACCCTGTCTAGGCCAACGGACATTATCATGGCAGTACTCGTGGTTCAAGAAGACCGCGCCACCACTTATCACAAATGGGAAAACGTGAGAATGTTGGTCGTTTAAAGTGAAATGGTGAACGTTGTTAAAAACTTCAAGAGTAGACAACCTGTAACTAACCCATGTAGCGGAGTGATAGGACGCGATGAGCCCGGCGCAGTCTGTCGTACTGACACTCACAGGGTTCTAAATTGTACAAAGGGTGTCACTGTCAAGATCTTGAGCTAATGCCAAACACTTAAGCCAAGCATGGCACTCCAGACTTTGCCGATGACGCGCGCTACGGTAGGCGTAGCACCAAAGGTCTCGGGGGCTCCTCACTTGAGGACCTCAACACGTCACCCAACGACGACTATGAGAACAGTTGCATGCTAAGCTCGATACACAATCCCACAGGCTATACTCGTAGGTATCTAACGTCTTTTTTTAATGCACATCATGTTCGGAGATGTTGGGTAGCTCCTCAGTTGAGTAGCTCCGTCAGTGAGAAATGTTTGGGCTGAAAAGTGCAGCCCCTACCGTAGCAAGGCTCCAATAGATCGAAACTATCTTGCCGATTTTCAAGATGGCAGACTCTCCGAGATACTCAAATAGACAAAAGTTCAAGTTGTAGGTCTGTTTCTGATAGTCGTCTCCTTCGATGTCGAGCGATTTTGTCACCTTCACTCGATGGGGATAATCTCCATCTTGGCCCTCGACACCTTTCGATGGAACTCCGCGCACCCCACCACGTCCGTAATTCTATGTTCTGAGCCCGCTACCGATTTGGACACGGCACCAACAACGTCGTCGCCCACGACGTCAGCACCACCGTGGTCAGCGCTCCCCACAGTGTGCTTGCCTTTTTGCCACCCGTCCATGCTGACTTGCTAAAGCTCTTGCTTCCGTGTCTTCCCTTCGCCTTTACCCTCTCAACAGCTCACCACGCCTGCAAAACGTGGGCACCTGCGCCGAAGCGTTCACCTGCCCAGTCTAGCATCAATGGGAACCGGCATAATCAGCGTTGATGCGACATCATTAACACTAGCTAACGCTCTTGGCGTAACAGGCGAATGGAGTGCGTGTCCATAATTGCCTGTTGCCTTGCGGGATATCCGAAGAGAGTCCTCCCCGCCCGTTCATAAATTGCTTGAGGCCCGCCTGAGAATTTTCAGGTACCCATCTAATACAGCATATGCAGAATAGGGCATGGACTAACTGCGGCTTGCGACTGCAGGGGACTTGATTAGGTGAGGTACAGGGGTGTTCAGGCAATATAAACATTATGCCAGGCAAAATGTCGGAATCAAAAGGCAATGCATCTTTCTCGATACTATCTTAAAGAGTACCTACCTGGTACCAGGGTGCGTAATTTGATCATCTCGGTATGTTAAGGCTATTCACATCGGCACTGGACGAGCCTACGGGCGGACAGGTTGTGAGTGCGTGCCCCGAATGTGCGTGCGCGGTGTGGGATGAGACAATGTGAAATTGGGACGCGTGCTACGATAGAGGTAGGACTTTTATTAGGATTTTTGTTTCTGAATGACGGGGCTCCTTAACCCAAATTCGTCGAGATGTCATTGTTATTTTGCAAAATTATTTTTTTGTATACCTAGGCCATGGGTTTTGTTCATCCGGTTGCACTTGTAGTTTTTGCTCAAAATCAGTTTGTGGGTGAAGGGACAGATCTCCTCAAGTGAGGAGCCTCAGAAAAAAACTGGTGCACCTCTATCGTAGCGTGTGCCTTGGACTGCTGTATAATTGTTACACGACAAGACACCAGAGATGGCTGAGATGAGTGACGGATAGTCGTAATGCCATTTTAGAGTTTGCGCGAGATTGAACCGACTACTCTTATTTCCCTCAAGATATGTTACCCAAGCACAATATAGATGGTGATGGAACTATGGGCGGTGCACCTACCACACTTCTTGGTTATTTTGGCATGTACCATTTTAATCGGAGTAAGTCCAAGATATTACCAGCTCGACGTCATTCAGAATATGTGATTGCGTGTGGACTTCCGAAGCCTGTAGTTCTTCGCATAGTGCCATACACATCGCCACTTAGATTTCTGAAGCTGAGTGTAAAAGACCTTACTGATCGCATGGCTTGTGGCGTGCACCATGAGAACAACAAATTTATTTTTGTTTTGTTCGTTCCGAATAGAGCAGGTGCATACCCGCGAAAAAAAACCCGTAGGGGTACGGGCCATGCAGGAGGAAACGGGATGCCGTTAACGAGTACAGGTGACCCAAGAAAGTACGGAACCCCAGCAATGGGTATGTGTCAACCTGAGGGTCGTGGACTCCACACAAAAAAGCGATCGCCCAGAAAAGGGCCTTACCGAAGCACGTGTGCGCTTAACCGCGCAGTGTACGAAACTGAACGCAAGAAGATAGATCGCTATCGACGGCAGGACGTCCTATTGAGGTGTGTACCATGTTTCTAAATACCCTGCAACCCCATGGGGGAGTGCGAAACTCCTAGGAACGCACGAGTCACGCAATGAAGTGAAGTGCGAATGGCCCCTTCGGTGCGCTGAACTCGCAGGGACGTACGACTCAATGCGAAGGCTTGGAAATCCCACGATCCGTACCGCTCACCTTGAAGGGCCTGTGACCGCCATAAGCGCTACAGGCCGCCCAAGAGGGCAAGAAGTCCGTAAAGGATATCGGTAATTCGCCACAATGATATTCGGCGTCACCCGCACAGTCGTGGGTGACCATGTGTGGCTAGGAACCTCACACTGGGATATGTCGTGCCTGTGAGGGTAACAAACCC
Organism: Laminaria ephemera; assembly: GCA_036873875.1. Taxonomy (NCBI): domain Eukaryota; class Phaeophyceae; order Laminariales; family Laminariaceae; genus Laminaria; species Laminaria ephemera. The sequence continues at coordinate 5,959,828 of JAYJMJ010000130.1, read as the reverse complement.
CTCAAAGGGTAAGGATTGCCCGTAAAGGCATGGAACCCCCGAAGGGAGTGCTCATGGCCCGGGACGACATAGTTCATACAAAACAATCGTAATAGCTTTTGATTGCTGAGGGGGGGCGTCAACGAGACTGTGAATCGGGCATGCCTCCCCATGGAAAGCACTAAACCCAAAGGATATGTACGGTTCAGCCAGGACGGTATGGGGCTTCAACGAGAGCACGGCGGTGTGTGACTCGACGACGTCATACGGGTACGTTAGGAGGGCAAGGAATCCACTGAGGGACAAGGACATCCTTGGAGGCCCAAGAACCCGGCGTAGGACCACCTATGAAATTCCAATTGGACAGGAACAACCAGCTGCGGGCAGGTAGAGGTCGTGTTCGAAGCGTGCGAACCCCACCAAGGTTCAGAGGTCACACAAGACGGCATGGAGTCGATCGGAAAGACATTGGAAGACCTGAGCGTCAAGCGCCCCACGGGTGGGTAGGAGGAATGGCACCCCCTAAAGGGGAGCCGTGTAGGGCATGTAGCCCCTTGGGAGGGTACCGATTTCCCACGAGATCGTAGAAGCCAACACAAGGGTGCAGATGTTCCTTAACCAGACCAAAGCGGGGCACCGATCGTCCAGCAGGATAAAGGTACCCACGGTGGGGAACTGTTAATCAAGGAGATCATAGAAGCCCACGATCATCGGGGATTGCCCAGGATGGTGTGAAATCCGCAGGGATCTTGCTAGTCTCCCCGCATGAAGTGCATGAGACCAAAACGCATCTTGGCACTAAGAAATTACTAAGGCCATGGAGCCCGAATGGGGGTAACGGAGGGTCGAGGTAGGAAAGAAAGCATAAGACGCACAGGTTATTCAGGAGAGCTTGGTATTTGAAGGAGCAGTGTGACGGGTCCAGGGGATCGTGAATCCCAAGGGGGGATTAAGGATCAAGCGCTGTGGCACGGAAGCTTTTCGCGACCCACAACAGAATGGACCCCATGGAGAGTTATGGATACCCCAGAATGCCGTTGCAACTCGGGACGGGCTAAGATCGCTCAGGGAAGCACTAAGTTCGCAGAAGGGTGCAGACCCGCTCGGAAGGTATGGAATTCCGCGAACGGGGGTAGATAGCCTGGAGCGTCATGGAACAACACGGCCGAATACGCAAAGGCCGTCTGTAAGGTTAATGCTGAGGTGATAGGGTAAAGGACACAGGGTGTCGAGCAGCTGGGTAGCAGCAGCATACCAGCTTGTCCGTTCGTCGGCGTCGAGGCGTGCAAGAAGTTTTGGGCACGGGGCTTTTGGTGGGGGAGGGGGGTTGGTTGTCGATGGGCTCTCGTTGGCGACGGGGATATGTCGTGGAGGGCATGCACGTCCGGGATGGATGGGGGGGAGGAGGGGTCCAAGGAAGGGTGCCCACGGGTGGTTAGTGGTACCTGTACCAATGGAGAGGAGGAGGTTCCTAGAAGGTCGCTCCGTCTCCCGGCCCTAGCAGCCCCTATTACGGCGGGACATAGTAATCAGGACCAAATATAGTTAGCAAAAACAGTGGAATATATAGTTTTTGTGTATATCGTAAGTCCTGAATACTATGATCCTCCGTAATAGTGCAAGCAGCCCTCATGGCAATCTAGCTGTGCCCCTTGCTTAGCCAGACAGTCGCCAGCCGATGACATCACTTGTAAGGTTAATGCCGAGATGTAAGGGCAAAAGACGCAGGGTGTCGAGCAGCTGGGTAGCACCACACTGCTTCTCGTTTGATCTTCTTTATTGATGGCGAGAGCTGAGGAGGTGCTCTTGATAGAGAAGTGAGAGAGAGGACTCCTATCGATAGCTATTATACTACAGTAGTTCCTCCGCCCTCTCACAACTCTCCTCTGAATTACTCCTTTCTGATGAATACCTATAGAGCTTTCCTATGCCCACCGATCGTTCTCCTGATACAACAAGGACTCTCGTCTTATGGGCTATCTTCCCTAAGGAAAATTCCTACCTAACCTTAAGGAATATTACTCTCGTCTTATGGGCTACCTCCGCTAAGGAATAATTCCTACCTAGGGAATATTACTCTCGTCTTATGCGTTATCTTCCCTAAGAAATATTCCTACCTAGGAAATATTCTAGTGTTGCTAGATTGCTCTATTCTACGGACTAGCTTCCTTTCACGCGATAATCCATCCTTGAGATTTTTCCTGTGGTCATGAGACCACAAACTTACGGATTATCTTATCGATATCTATAGCTCGTAAATGCTGCGCTCTATCACACGTCCCTGCGAACCTTGAAGATGCTCACGAGGACGAACAAAGTCGTGAAAGCACGGGACTTGTTTCAAAATGCGTCATAGCAAGCTATGATCGCCGCCCAAAATGATGCCGGAAGCACTGAAGTCGCGAGTGGTGCCAGGTCAAACCGGGCTGAGTTATTTAAATAGTACTCACCTATACTCGCACTGCCATGTTGGAGGACCGAATTCCCCGCCAAAATCGCGTGGCTTCTTCGATGACCAAACAGACGACGACGGATATGACGAGGAGGGGGCCCTGGATGACCCGAACCCGCCAATCTCCGGGGATGATAGATCACTGGCCAATGTATTTTCGTCAACGTTGAGCAGCGAGTCGCCCAATGGCGACATTCTTCTCGGAGGGAATGCTGCTACACTGCTGGCACGATATTGATATTGTGGTTCAGTGGGTAAGACGGCTTGTTGCAATTGTCATTGAACGCGAGCCCATAAGCATTACTGGTGACTGAATAGGAACCCCACCTGTTCCTGTCGCGGGGCATCGACGCTCCCGACGCGCCGCGGCAGGAACGGATGGATTTCCTCCTCCATCGTCCGTTTTTCTTTTTGGCTCGCGTTCGTTGGTAGTTGCAGCAAACCGCCTTGCCCATTTAACTACGATGCCTACATCGTGCCAGCACTGCGCCCCCCGATGAGTATCCCCTGGATGTTCCCGCGACCATTGCAGCATGCCACCCATACTTGCCTGGTCCCTGCGATGAGGTGGAGACCCGAAAGGGTCGCACAAGGGGGCCCAAGCAAGAACTGACCTTTGGCCGCGTACATGTTGTGACTGCAGACGAATGAAGCTACACTCTGGATTATATGAAGGCGAGTCAAGAGACGCTCAGTGACATAACGAGTTACAGGGTTGCCTGGTTGTGAAGCCGGAACTTGCACCGACTTTATGCCTCGCTGCGCGTTCGTCGTAGTACTCTTCTAGCGTGCGTCTGCAAGCATCGGAGAGGAGTTTAATTGTTTGTAGCCGCCGAAACGTTCGTCTATCGATTTTTTAACAATCAGGCAGCCGCTCGGCTGATTATGTGGTATATATATTATGCGGTAAGTATTTTAGTCATACTCGTAGCCCAGCACGTGTTTATTCCTGGGATTCAAGGCGTTACACATATTTGGTAGGCGTTGCCGATAGGCGTTACAGCAGTATCAGTATTCGCCTCACACATCGTGTTTCCCATTTTGCACTCCACTGTCTGCTAATATACTGAGTGTATCGAGAAGGTATACCCCTCCCTCCATCGCCGGCGTTCCCTCTGAGCTAAAGCTTCCGGCTTGTCTATCTGCCCACACCGTGAAAATATGCATACTGCCATGGTTACACCACCGCCTCCGCCGCCGTGCTCGACTTGCCCATGAGCATCTTCTGCGTCGACGATTGCGCCGACGTACCCGTCTTCTCCCTTCAGTAAACGACGCGTGCTACGATAGAAGTAGCACTTTTTGGCTAAAACATTTTGTGAATGACCGGGCTCCTTAACCCCAAATCGTCGGAATGCCATTCTTGTTTAGCAAAATATGATTATTTTTGTACCTAGGGCATGGGTTTGTTCATCGGGTTGCACTTTCAAATCGCTCAAAATCAGTTGTTGGGTGGGATATAGAGCCCCTCAAGTGAGAACCCTCAGAAACAAAATGGTGCACCTCTACCGTAGTATGCGTCTAACATCAGCACCCAGAACAGCAGATCATGGCATGGTTAGTGCCATCTAAGTTCGGTTTTGCTGGTCAGACGGATTTCTTCCCGTAGACCAATGACGTTAGGGAAACTTGGATTAGCGGCAGCGGTAACACGACCCATACGACCGCTGATGGCGGGGGTTTGTATGACTGTGTCTTCTGCCCTAATATTGGTTTTGCTGGTCAGACGAGGTCTCGAAGACCAATTTCAATGAAGGTAGGAAAAGTTGTAATAGCGGCAGCGGTAGCACGATCTATATGTCCGCTGAAGGCGTCGGTATGTCTGACCAGAAAAACCAATATTAGGACACAGTCATACAAACCCGTCATCAGCGGCCATATCGGTCGTGCTACCGCTGTCGCTAATCCAAGTTTCCCTATCGTCATGGGTCTTCGAGAAACTTGTCTGACCAGCAAAATCGAACTTCCCCGATGCACTAAACGTGCCACGAACTGTTGTGGGTGCTGGCAGAAGTACTGCTGGGATTGGGGTCGTTGTGCAACGAATATGCTAGTGGGCTCGCATCACCCGGTTGGATAGATCCGGGAGGAAAGCACGCCTTCCCTGACGGTGGCGGGAACGACTGGGAACTTCAGCAGATTACTGAAACCCAGGAAGCGCTGAGGCGCAAGATAAAGGAGACGGGGCTGGTGGCAGCCCAATCTCTCAAGATGACCGCCCAGTCGGAGGCAATAGGTGCTCAGTCCGTGACTATGACGGCGCAATCTGCCAAGCTGAGAGCTCCATGGGGCATGCGAAAATGCCCGCACCGGGGACCCCCGGTCTAGATCTCCAGCGCCTGATGCTCGGCACGGTGCTTACTCAATATCGGCCAGCCGACAAAACGTCCCAAAGTTCCACGGAGAAGAATGCCGGTATCTGATGTGGCGGAAGACGATTTGGTTGCACTTACCCCTGTTCAGTTGGTGTGAAGCCGTTGCGCCGCGGCCTATTCCAATCCGCATCGGAGACGAAAAAGTGATGCCCAACGAGTTGCGACGATGACACTCCTCGGGCGAGATCGATGATGCGACACGCGCGCAGGGAATTCTCGTCGAAGGGGGTACGTTCGCCCCCCTGTCGAACAACATTTTCAAGGCAGGGTCACCGAGTGGCGGCTGGAAGATTGTCGATCAATGGTTTGAGCCAGGTGGCACCGCACAGCAAGATCTCTGGCTGGACAAGTTTGAGACCCTGCGGATGCAAAAAGGGGAATATCCGTTGATGTGGATCGGTCGCGTCGACGATGTCGGCAACATGCTTGCAGGCCTTGGCAGTCACAAGACCGAGGTTATGCTTCGTCGCCAAATCGTCCGCTATCTGACCCCGGGGTATATAACACGGAGCGCCGTGCTCTGCTTAGGCACCGAGACTTTCCTGGGAATGAGTTTGGGGAAGTCCTTCGCGATCGATTTACGCTTTGTGTTTGCAAGAAGCCAAAGGCGAGAATGCCAACCATGTGGGATATGCAGGTACATGGGTGAGGTTCACTAACTAGATGGGGGAGGTACCACTTGCTGACAATGCGACCCAAACGATGCGCAGCCCGTAACAATCGCCATCACTAGTTTATGAGGGCGTCGTTGTAACTGCTAGCAGTGCCCACGCCTCGAATGCCCGCGTCGTCATCATACAGGATTCCCCACTATGAATCATGGCAGTGCTTGCTTCCCGTCGAATTTACTGTCTCGTACCTTTCCTCGCTTCCCCACCTCTCTTGTCTTCCGCCCGAGGTGAAGCATACATTCTGCACGGTCTACGTCAGTGTTGCAATGTTGAGGGGCCAAACGCAGCACCGCCGTGAAAACGTGTTGTGCAGCACTGTCGCGATCATACTTATTTGCCGAAGGGTCTGCTCCGCGTTGATTGAATCCAACCACTCGCCGTTGTCTAGCCGGACATATGTTCGCATGTAGTCGCGGAAATGGTGGACAGTAGCGATTTTTTCGGCAGCACGCTGAAGGAAACTTGGGCAATCCACAGGGGAAACGTATGTAAAGAGCACAAGTCCGTGAACTGAATGCGTCGCGTGCATTCTGTCGGCGCACCCGCCCTCTCTTTCTGGTGCAGGCAATCACACCGATCGCCGACACACACAAACACCACCAAACAACAAAAACATATGTAAATCCCCGCTCGAAAACTTACATTGTTATCATATGTTGGCGCCCCCAAAGATGTACGTCGATAGGCCATCGATCCTCGATCGATTCCCTGGAACAAAATGTGTTGATCTTGCCACGCGTAGGAGACTCATACAACTATCCAGCAGGGTCCAGGGCATACATGTACCCTGTCTCGACATCGGCGTTGGAATACATGCCGCAGTGGTCTATGTCCCGAGCGCTCGTCGCAAACAGTTTACGCATAATACTTAGTCGTTGAAACGAATTATGGTGACATGTATTTGCCGGGTGTGTGAATCCTGTCATAGACGTTAAGCTGTCGGCCGCCCGCACCGACCTTCACCACGACGGCGCCGACAGGATGGCCGACACACCCGGGAGACCGGAGGCCGGAGAGCACGCACCCTAAGGAATCACGCGAAAACATCCCTCCTGTGACGAGCACGAGTCAAGAAGAGCCCCAAATCACTTTTCGGAGATTCCGTTGTAGATTCCGACGTCGAGGTTGCGCGCGGGCGCGTGCGGCACCGAGCGGGCGGATCCGCTGTGCCGGCCGTTGCAACCGAGGCAAGGCGCGCCCCCGCGAAGTAACCACGCAGGTAGGCGGTCGGCCGCGGGGGTGATCTGCAAAAGAAAACGTACCAGCTGCGCCTGAGGACTATCATAGGTATATTTATAGCATACCTTCAGGACGACTTTGCTGTGGAGTATTCGGCTCGTGGCGCACAAAAGGAGTGAACGGACGTTTACGCATGCTACTCCCCCCCCACTCGGGATCTAGCTCGTCGCAGTCGCGCTCGTCACCCGCAGTACCACCCGCCCCTCCCGCCGTCTCCTTCGCTTTATCTGAGATATTGTTCCACTCAGCTCCATCGCCCCTCGTCTGGGTCAGCTCTTGCCTGCGTTCCAACGTGTCGGAGGCCGTAGTTCCGACACGCCTAAACTTTCGCTTTCTTAAAGCTTACGGTGCTTTTTCATATGGGCCCTTTTAGCATTTGCCAAACATACATTAGGATTGAAGAGTTCCCTCACTACAAGTACCACGCTTTCCGTGACGGCGACGTGGCCCTATTCCTCGCTGGCGCTAGGGGGTGAATTCCGACGTGTAGTATGCCATCGTCGTCGGTGTGGCGAGGCCGGCAGGCTGACTGAGCATGCCAGTAAGGTCAGCACTGCTCTCATCCCTTCGTTCTAGCAAATTTCAAGAATACGACAGGCCCAAGCCCCACTCTGGCAAGACACAGCAGGGGGAGAGGGCCTACTTCAAGAAACCAGAACATGTTCATAGTCGTGTGCATGGAATGCACAGCTCACGTAGAGGTATGAACACTGTAGAAGTCCCTACTATCTCGCAGGCTGGGTTCGTCTGGCGGTTTTGATCTTTTGAGCACCCCGAAAATATCCCCATTGCTGTTTTCCCGTCGCTCAAACTCAGGTACACGAGGGAGAGAAGAATGAGTTAGGGCCGCCCTGAAATATCATCGGAAGCTTGGAGTGGGCAGCCAACTAGACAAGGCCTGGTGTTGGAAACGCTGTTAGGGCAGTCGCGGGTTCTCTCGTGGCAAATACTTTCAAGGCGGCCAAAAATATTCTAGGGTGTCTAGTCTCTGCGCTCCAAGGTTGACCTCGGACTATCGCTGGACTATCGCTTCGGTATCGATTCGGTATGCGGACGACGCCCATGAGGCCGGGTGTACGTAGTAATGTAGACGTTCGGTTTCAGGTGCAATTATAGGTTGTGGAGTATATATACCAGGGTCGGTTGTTAGCGACACCAAATAAAGCGCTAACACTTGCACTTTCGATCAGTATATAGAGTGACTGACGGTCTACAGCAAGGCTTGGCAATCTGCCTTACCATGGTATAGAGCAAACTTATTTGATGCACACGTAGTCCGAGAGCACCAAGTATGAACGTACACGAGGACACCAAGGGTGCGACAGACATATTTGAGTATACTCATAGCTCGCCCAATAATTGTAAGTAGTTACGTAGATAGACATTGCGGCCCCACTTTTCACGGAAGCTTTTTTGGGAGTGGGGGTTTCCCGGTGTTTTAGGCCCGTTCATACGAGCAGCATGTAAAAGTCCTTACAGGGAGAAGCTGTCGCGCAAGAGGCAATCGTGGAGCACGACTTTTTTAGTGGGAACAAGTGGATTAATTGTTAACCAAAAAATCGGGATGGACACTGGATGTTCTAGTGATGGCGTTGGGTAGAAAGAACGGATTTAGTATGAAGACAACACACAACACAACTGGCAGAAGGGTTTGATGTTGGCTGATAAGCAAGCGTAGATTGTCTGCGAGTTTCGCATTGCATGGCCGCGTGGTTAAACCCAAGGCGGTACCGTTGCCTGGAGGGGGGTGGGACACCTTTTGAGGCTCGGAACTTACGACAAATAACAGCAAAGGAATACGTAGTAGATGCAAAAAGGCTACAGTCGTAACAGAAAGACCATACATGGTGGAATGGTAGGAGTAAATTCGAAAGTATTCTGGGGATATGATCCAGGGGGTTGCGCGACAACGGCGAAGCGTTCTATGTGATGTCAGCTTTACAGCCTGACTACTCGTATGGGGGTTCGCTACGCACCCCTGGCATTTTTATAAAATATTTAAAATACACTCCAGCTGTGAGATCGAGGATTTCGTCGAAACTCATCTTTGCAAGCTGTGTGTGATACTCTGGTCGCGCGTGTTACGGGATGTGTATGTCCTCATGAAGGATTATAGGTCGGCGACTCCCCTTAGTACTAATTAGCATCAGGGTCAACAGTGTGATACGAAGACATCGGTCTTAATCAAGCTGTGCACGGAAACTATGAACTTCTTAAATGAGACGTTTGTCTCTCCGCGATCAATCCGTTTCGAACTGCACCCACGCTTTTCGGGTGGAAATGTTTTTGATTATTAATAGTGCGGAATCATTTTGCAGTACACAGTAGGGTGTTTGCGATTTCAATACTCTTTTGGGTTGGATAAAATGTAAAAACTAGTATTGAAACCGACGAATTTAATAGCCCATGGCCAACCAACCCAAGAAAAAATTGGTTGGAAATCGAAAAAATGGTACTGGTAGGAAAAAAAAAAAAACTAACCTAATTTTTTCTGAGTTTTCTTGGGTTGGGTTGGCCTTGGATAGTGATTTTGACGGTTTCAATACTATTATTACATGTTCCCTACCCAACTCCTACCCAACCAAATTTGGTATCCCGCAAACACGCTAGCGTAGTACTAACCCCTCTGGGACTTCAGACGCAAAAATTGACGAAAAAACTGACGATTACAGCATCGGCCACATTAAGCAAAGCAATATCACTGCTGGCGTAGGAGATGTGTCCGAACTGCGATGCAGGGAGCTGTAAGACGTGCGTGCGGCATGACGATACTCGGATTGCCTCAAGCTTTCCTAGGCGCTTGATTTTTTATCGTGTTCGTCGTTTTTTGGTTCGTATGTATGGGTCCCAAAAAGATTAAGTTGAGGTATAATACTACACCCACAGCACACAGAGCAGAACAGAGGTCAAGCGGAGTACTCGATGCGTATCTCCACGAACCCCTCTTCTTGATCGTGTGGACACTTTGGTGGTGGTGGTGGTGCTGCTGCTGCTGCTACCCGTGTGGTGGCTGCTTCTATTCCGGCCCGTGTCATCGCTCAAGGGGTGCCGAGGGTCGGAGGGCTTGTACACTACTAGTAGACGCCGTGCGGCTGTCTGTATCTTGGATCTTGCGCTTGGCACCAACCGCCACTTTATTGCGCTCTCCCCTTCTGCTGTGTTCGCCTACAATGTCTACGGGCTCGCGAAACTTGGTTTAGATCTACGGTTTTTTAATCAACGACGCATAACGACAGCCGCCGACGTAAAGTCAATTAACTGGTGGTTTTTCAGCCGATCGCCCGCAATAAAAGCACCACCAGCCCTCCGGTGGGGAAAATGCCAAGCTCACATTTGTTTATCCAGCTGTAGGACAACACGCGAGTGGGGACCCGCCCAACTGGCTAGGGAGGCTCAATCGGCGGTGCACCTCTGATAGCACTTGGCGGTTTTTACAGGGCAGGATGTTTCATGCCGGTTAGCCCTTTCGGGGCCCATTTTTATAAAAAAATTAAAAATACACAACAGCTGTGAGATCTAGGATATCGTCGAAACTCATCTTTGCAAGCTGTGTGTGATACTCCGATCGCGCGTGTTACGG
>JAYJMJ010000130.1:5920338-5949432 GCA_036873875.1 Laminaria ephemera | reverse complement strand
CGACAATATATATCGATAGATTCCCCCCTTGTCTATTGTCGCAGACAATACATATCGATAGATTTTCCCCCTCGTCTGTTGTCGAAGCAATATACCATTGTTGTGTCTATTGTCCAGGGTGTGATCAGTAGACCTACTAAGTACTACCAGGTACCTGGTACATACCCCGGGCCCTTTCCCCTCTCTCAAATTGTTGGATCACTAACACAATGGAGGAAAACACATGGGTCTGTTCTCTATGTCTGCTGTTGGACCTCTCGAAGCTCGCGATGGAGATATCTCACGGCGGGGGCTTTAACAAAGTGTGTGTTGTATTGTTCTTGTCGGATGCTGTTTCTTTGTTTGCTGTTTGCAGGTGATTGAAGTGTAAGTAACGGCTCCACGACGCCGAGCTCTTGATCCTACAACAACAACGGGACTGAGAGTAGACAGCAGTGTGTCTCTGTCTGTGCGCCCCCCCCACCACACGCCATAATACCTACAACTGCTGTGCTGTAATAAGGCAGCGAAGTAGCAGCAGTAGCACAGGCAAGCAGTGTGCGTGCATGCAAACAAGCATACCCTGATATATCTGGTGGTACCTTGTACACGCCGTAGAAGAGATCTGATCCGAGGCTGGAGGGCAAAAAATTCAAAAATTCCATCATCTGTCTCCTCATGCATCGTCGTGCTCTAAAACTCTAGCACCGCACATCACGTTTACTACGCTGATGCCATGTTGAGCAACTATTTTCGGCGGCGACGACAAGTAATAGCCACCGTTCTCACGAGTACTAAAGTGGCATTGACTGATGGTAAACCATGTGGCAAACTGCCCAGGGGCTGGGCTGGCGTACAGACACGCAGATTTCAGATACCTTCTTGTGCGCTTGCTGCGTTTTGTTACGAGTCGCACCTGTTTTTTGTTTTTTGTCTGTTTTTTACTGGATGGCGGCCGGATCAGCCCAGCCAATCACCGACGCAGGCTTGGATGGACCGACGCAGGCTTGGATGGAGAACAATCAAGGCCGAAGACTGGTGTCAAACACGCACAACCGAGTAAGTGAGCAGTGCGAGTTACCGAGATGGGGGGGAATGGAGGAGCCACGATGCCATGCTCTGCGAGCTACGCGTTCATGGGTCGCCTTGACTCTTTCACGAGCTCAATCTACCCGCACGCGCTGGCGCAAGATGAGGCTAGGTGAGTCTACAGAACAGTAGTGTTTGTTCCGTGAAATCCCGCCGCAAAAATATTTACTTGATTTGAGTGTGCGTATCACACGTATCAAGTACGTGGGTAGCAGGTAGCAGCAGAGCAGTGTCTCGCTTGGGTCGGTGACCCTGTCCTTTTTGCCGATTGCGTGCGCCTGGTCATGATATAGCTGTGACTTCGCTTCCGATATTTAGATAGTGCTTTGGTTCCTGTTGTTGCCGTATCCCCGTACCACCAAAATCGCTACTACTACTACTGTATTCGTAGTGTATCCGTATTCCATCCTTGATAAAATAAAATTATTAATACGAGTAAAACCAGCATCTTCGGATTGGAATCTTTGCGAGCCGCACCGACAGCTGCTTTGCATCGTGTACCGTGTACCACGCAGCCAAATCCTAGTAATGCTCGTGGCTACACGGCAGCAACACCAATAGTTTGCCCTCAGGGCTGCACCGTTGTGAACCAAATTGAAACCTCAACCCTTACCTCCACGTTTACCATTTTGCATGGCCCTGCGTCAACTCGATCCAACTCACCAAAACCTCTTCTCGTACACATGTACTTACGTACGTACGTAATCATATGATACCGGTCGTACGAGACATGAATGAAAATGAATACCAGTACCTGGTATGTACAAGGCTGGGTGGACAGAGTACGTACCAGGTATCATACATACCAGTAACCGTTTAAAAATAACCGTACGATTAGTCGTAGTCCACATATGATATCAGGTAAGTACTGTATCACTATTTCCGGCATCTGATGCTGATGTTGCAATGAACGTCGCCCCTCCGTCCTCTTCGTAGCGGTTATCTCGTTATTACATCCAGCGAATCTGCTGAAAGCATTACCTGGCAAGGTGAAAACCCACCTGTGCTTGGACACCTCTGCAGCAGTGGAGAGAGCTCCTAATCCTGCTGTAGTAAGCATCACCTGGTAAAAAAAACAACATCCGCACAGCTCGCTTTCCTTGGCACCTCACGAGAGGCGCCCAAGACTAATCGTGAACCCTTGAACCTCTTCTTGCCGTGCTTGCGCGTCTGTGCATCTATCTGCCGCAGCGAGGATGGTCCCCGTTTTACGGTGAACTCTAGGGCGGCTCTGTACCCGGTCTTGGTCAGCATTGTGCAGCTAACGGTACACCTGCTCCGCCCGTATGTGGCGGTCGGCATGCTGATTGCGACAGTGCTGGGGTGAGGAGAAGGAAGGCTGTTGTTGCTGTTGTTGTTGTTCTGGCATTAGCTCGTCGCCATAATCTAGTCCGTGGTCACAGGACAGGCCCCATTAACTCTGGAGTCGAAGCATACCTCTCAAGAAAACTAAAACAAGCGTAACACGCATAACTGAAAAGGTATACCTGGTACGTACTGATGTACTTCCAAGTTTGTTTCGTGCTTGCTTGCTTTCTTGACATGACCTCACGTCGGGTAGCACCCTCCAGGTTTGTGTATGGAGACGCCGCCTGTTGGCTTCCGTCTGGGTCTTCTTCTCTGCTCCGGTACGAGTACACGAAACGAGTATCGTATATACAAAGACAGGCCGGCTGGGACACTGCTACATATGGGAAACTAAGAAGTTCCAACGCGATTATGCTGAAATCGGTGTAACCACCTCCGTTTCCCAAGTAAGAACCCCACCCTGTGCCGGCACATTCCTGTTTCTGACCATGGAGGTCCTGTACGTATATACTGCTGCTGTACCTGAGTGGCCCCTGCCTGTATCAGCAGATACCGCTTTTTGAGCCTCAGCTCTGTCCTTAACCAGATGTAAGTGGGTGATAATCCGCTTGCCTGCAACGATCAACCTGAACGAAACTGAGATGCCTCCTTCCTTGCGACATCCCCAACCCGACCCCCAACGGCTTTCGGCAACGATGAACGATTGTATGAACAGGTTCGCGAACATCTACTGCGCCGCCGCGGGTGCGGCTCTCCTGACCTATCTCTGCCTATTCGACGAGAGGTTTGGCCAGATGTTCCTGGGACACATGCCACCTCTGCCGCCGGGACTGCACTGTCACCGCTCCGCGCGCACCGACGCGGTCGTTTCGATGGTACCTGCGCTGCGGTTCCCCTACTACAAAGGTGTCGCTTTTGCTGTAGTCACTACTTTTCTAAAAAATATTAGTAAAGACAGGGTTCCCCTTCGGGATGTGGTTGGCTTGAAATCCCTTTGGTGTCGCAAGTTGAAAAGGGGGGAAAATATCTTGAAACATAAAGAACAAAAAATTCACCACCGCGCAAGTAACCCGGCAAGTAACACCGACCAGCCAACGAGTTTTTAGTTTAGTATATATTGCTGATTTGTGATTTATCCCCGTACTTATGTCAACAGGCGCTATAGGTCTTCGTACGCAGCCGGTGTGTTAGCTGGTAGATCGCGGCTCGCGTTTTTCTTGCGGCGTTGCTTGCAGTATCAGGGGAAAAGTTTGCGCGTTGTTTAGGTTTTGTCGCGTCTCTCATTCGACAGGGCCGATGGGTGCTCTCGCGCTCAGGCCCCGCGCACAGCATGGTGCACTAGTAGCCTTTGTCGTTCTTGCTTCGTCAATGTCCGGCACCGCCCCTGCCCGCGGCCCAACCCTTGCATCCTTGTAGGCACGCCGTGGATCATAGGCGGCGACGTGGCGACCATGTACCCATTTCTCGCGTTCCACGTCCCCGCGGTGGAGTACACGCGGCGCTGGCTTACCGTTCCCGCTGATGACACGAAGAAAACAGGCGGCAACCACGACTTTTCCGGGGACAAAGATGTAGTCGACGACACTTTCGACGGCTCCACGCTAAGCGGGGACAATGATCTGCCCCCGGGCGCAGATGGAGGAGGCGGTGTATTTGGCGTCTCTCACGAGGCGGTGGCGCTAGACGTTGCTCTGCCCAAAACGGGGCTGGACCCTGCGAAGCCGTTCTACATCGTTCTGCACGGGCTCAATGGCGGGTCGGCTGAGGTACGGTTGTGAGCGGTGGTGTTCTGCCATGCTGAGTCTGATTGATGTTGTCGTCGAGAGATGTCGCGCGGAGACGGTGTGGTGTGACTTGACTTGATGTTGCTCCGTATGGTGGAGTTTCTGCCCGGACCAATTAGCGGGTTACGAGGAACACTAAATTGTTTGTCCACTGCTGTCCACTGCACACCACCGGTATAATGTTGAGTGACAGTTGGGCGGCATCCTGCGAGGGGGATCGCCAGCGCGAGGTTTTTCAAGATGTCGGCCAACGGTCACCTCGCAGACTGTTGGCGCTGTATCGTAGCTGCTGCAGTGACGCCACCCCGGCACTTTTACGAATACTCCTTGGCGCGGTGGAAGCAACTGCCGACGACCACGTAGCGCCATCTCTCCGCATTCCCGCCCCAGACGCATTGTTTTGGTCTTGCGATCGAACGACGTAACGTGACACAGCTCCTCCAAAAGCGCTACGTCGTCGACCTGTACCGTCCCATTTGCTGTCATGGTTTTCGCACGCGAAACGTCCCCGCTCCTTGTTTATACTTGGTGTCATTCGAAACGAGCGCTCCTTGGCAAAGAGGTCGGTTATCGGCACTCTTCCCCCTTGACGGACAGCCGTCAAGGACCTCCCCACACTAAAACTAGTATATTGAATCTAAAGCGGCCTTGGCGGGCCAAAGCTAGATTATCAACCGACATATTTTCTCCTTGGGGGGTGCCCGTGCGTGTTTTGACGAACCTCTTGGCAGCCGTACGTCCTCGACTTCGTGGCGCATGCCCTAGAAAGGGGTTGCGGCGTATGCGTCATGATTGCTCGGGGCTGTATGGGCACTCCTGTGCACGGACCAAGTGAGTAAAGGCGGCGTCGTCTGCTAGGTCGTAGGTTACATGGATGTCGGGGGAGAGGGGGGGGGGGCGAAGGACGTCCAGCCCAACCGTGCTTTCCAGTTTTACTGAGTTCTGTCACGTGGTTGGTATAGTCGGCTCCCTGAGCCTGTGTGTTGCGAAAAGTGATCTAGTTGCCATCTGTTTGTTTGTAAATTTCCTGTAATGTTGCGTTGCGTTGAAAACGTGCTGTCGCGGCAGCTGAGCCTACTTTGTAAGTTAGGTTTCTGTACCGCAGGTGTTGTTTTGGTCCACACTACGTGCACACAGAAGCGCGCTTGGAATCGCGCTTAGAATCTCACTGGTGTTGTCCTGCGTAGTGCTGTAGTTTCCAAAGGAAGATGAGTGAGGTGGTGAGGTGTTTTCGGTCACGTCTTTGGCTGCTCGACTGCGCATTGCTAGCGGCCGCGATATGCACTTCCTGGGCGTCTGATTTTCCGTTTTTTTGTTTATCTTTTCTGTTGCCAGCGTCGGTTTTCCAAAGAAATGGCGTTCTTGTAATCGCCGTTGACGATACATACGGCGCGCGCCAATGTACCGAAACGTTTTCGACAGGTCTTTTCCACGGCGCGAGGATCTCCGACGTGAGGTACAGCGTTAGAGTCCTTCGCAAGACGCTGCCCGCGGAAACACCGCTGGCCATGGTGGGGTACTCCATGGGAGGCATTGTGGCCTCTAATTACGCCGCAATCTCGGGAAGTAACAGTGGCCTCAGCTGCTGTGTTTCCATGTCGGGGAGCTTCGATTCGAGGTACTTCTGTGGTGCTGTGTTAGGAGATGTCGTAGGAAGGGCAACAGGGGATGGAAACGGTGTGGGTGAGCCGGAAAAATGTTCCTGCATAAAGCGCCGTCTGTTGTAGTGTTCAGCTCGGCTCCTGGTTTGTCGTTTCAGTGGGTGGGCGCTGATTGAGAGTCTCTGGAAAAGACCAGAAGGCACCCAGCGGGTTCGAATTATTTCGTTTGTCCCCGCTCCGGGAGCGTCGATTGTAGCCTGTCCTTCTGAGTCACGTGGATGCACAGTTAGCCGGTGCTCAGAAAAATGGCTGACACCGAGCCGGTGCTCAGAAGAATGGCTGACACCGTCTCCAGCGCTTGCGTTGCCCCAAGATAAGGACAAGCTTAGTGGGAATGTACGCGCAGTGGCAGGGGCCTGCAATGTTCTTTGCGCGCGCGAACTACTCGTACAGCAGTACATAGTCCTGCCGAAGCCAGGCACACCGTAACTGACTACCAGGTACACTTTTGACGATGCGACAACGGCTGTACTGCTCTATGTGTTATACCCTGCTTCTACCGTACGACGCTGGAATGTTGTTTTTTACTGGGTGCGCAAAACCCCCTTTCGCTCGTGTGTGACTATTGCAGGACCAACATGACGTTTTGGCACAGTCAGCGCATGTGGCAGCCACTGCTTGCCAGGAGCCTCAAGGAAAATTTCGTGGTAAATCAAACGCGGAAGATAGCGGCAAGGTGCGGCTCGCCAGTAACATTTTCCCTTCACCACTGGGATTTGCACGTCTGTTAAACGTCTATGAGCCCAGTGTGTGGGATAGGGGATTGCGAGTGATAGCTCGAGCCCATCATTGATTGCACAGGTTTTAAGACTAGAAAGCGTATGTGGTCATTTGGTGCTCTCACTAAGAGTACATCGCCTTTGCGGGTTGGGTGTTGACCCTTGTACCACTGCAAGCATTGTCCCACACCGTTGTAAGTATTTTTCCCCCGAAACGTGCTTGCACTTTTAAAAGGGTTAAGGCTGTGATTATTGTGATTGCATCCGCAGGTTATCATACCGCGCCGCCGTCGTATATCGTCATCTTCTACGTTGACTATTTTTTGACGACTCGCCCCAAAACCTTGGGGCCCCCGGTTGGCCCTACCCTGCAATGCACCGTCCTTAAAACAAAAATGCAGGGGGTTAAATCTTTCCGAGGTCGAGAGCTCCGGGGACGTTCTGGACTTCGACACGAACATGGTAGCCCCTTACAACGGATACGCGGTGAGTGGTATTTGTTTTGTTCCGACCGAGGCATGCGACGCATGAGTCCCCACGTCACGACCCCCTTATCCCGCACCGCCCACGTAACGCCTCCACATCTCCATGTGATGCATGCTACGGTAGCGGGCACGCCTGGTTTTTCTGAGTTGAAGAGCTCTATACCTGACTCAAACACTGACTTTAAGAAAATGTGAAAGTGCAACGCGATGAAAAATCCCATAGCGGAGGTATCTTACGTATAATTTGTAAAACGCGCTTGGTATTGCAACGATATTGGGTAGTTCCGTGGTTGAGGAGCCCGGTCAGTCACAAACTGCGTAAGCCAAAAAGCGCTACCCCTATGGCAACATGTGGCATATCCCTGTTTGATTCCGTTGTTCCCGCCCCGCGATCCGCTCGGCCGTTACATTTTTCGTTCGGTGAAGAGTGTAACGGACTACTATATCGATATGAGTGCGGCAGCGGAGGGTAAGCTGGCGGGCCTGCGGACCCCAATGCTAGCGGTGTCTGCAATGGACGACCCAATCATGACGGCTGGTGGTTTGCCGATCGATCAAATGGAGAAGACGAAGGACCTCTATGTCTTGCTCACGCGGTAGGTGTTGACGGCTGTTTGTCGCTTAGCATTTGTCGATGCTGCTGCTTCAATTTAGGAGCAACAAATGCGCGAATGAAAGGACTCAAATATACCGGTTCATGTAAGCGGAGAGGCGTGGTGTACTCATGTTACGTGTTATGTTCGGTGGGTTTTGTGCTGTTTTTGTCGCTCGGTAAAACAAGAAACCAAAAAAATAACTTTTCTTACAGATGTGGCCCCAAGTTATTTTCTGAGTTGCAGGTAGTGTACTTTCTGGGTGGAGATTAAGGGCCTGCTCATGTATCATAGAGAGTTTTGCTGCGGAAATTATAAACAGCTTCTAAGCCACTCCATGCCGTCTACTCTCTCCCTACCCGACCCGCGACGCACTTGACTCAACAGGACTGGAGGCCACGTGGGGTGGGCGACGGGGTGGCTGCCTAACCGAACCAATTGGAGCTGGATGAGTACGACGTCCTTAGATTTCTGCGAAGCTATCATTGCTACCGCGTCGCTTTAGAGCATCTTCACACCCCATGGGGTCGAGCGATAAATTTACCTTCCTGTTCGCGAGATGATGCGTCAAGTAGAGGGAATAGCTGGGGTATCCCAGCGGCCGAAAACTCGTGTGTACAACTACAGTACCGTAGTAATGCTGTTTCGCCGCGCATGCCACGCCATGGTCCAGTGAGAGACTTGAAAGCGTGCTAGGATAGAGGTAGCGCTTTTAGCTAAAATATTTTGTGAATGACATGACGGGGCTCCTGAACCCAATATCGTCGGAACTTGACTATTTTTTTTGCAATAATTTTCATTGTATACCTAGGCCATGGGATTTTCCATCGGGTAGCACTTTATGTTTTTCTTCACAACAGGTTTTGGGAGAGGTATAGAGCTCCTCAAGTGAGGAGCCTCAGAAAATAAATGGGGTATCTCTACCGTAGCGTGCGTCAGTTGTTACCTCTGGTCAAGAATGGGAGGCATCAAAAGGCCTGTGCAAGTAGCCAGCCTTCCTCTACCGTGTACTGCTGTGCGGGAGGTGGAAGGACTGAAGGTGGTCAAGGGTTGCGGAGCCAACCGTAGAAAACAGCTGCCTTAGAGGTATTGTTGCGCGAATGTCGCCTTGTTAGGAGTGTGTTACGGTCCTATTGCCACGCTTGTACGACGTGCGCACAAGAACGGTTTGGCCTAACGAGCTTTAGCAGCTTGGATTCATGGGTACCTCGAAGGAACAATCTCATTCACACGCTGCTCGACTGTGATTCGGTTTCACAGAAGACATCGAAGTTACAGCTCGACGAACAAACATCGCCACTGTGTTGGCCACCCATGCGGCTTCTTCTTTCGTTTTTCGCGCTACCGTGTGGAGGTAGCGGACGGGCTAGCGAACGGGCTTGCAGACGGGGCAGCCCGCACTTTTTTTTTTAATTTAAGGAGACTGGCCATGAGTTTCCTACGGGGATCAATCGTGCTCTGCATGGCGTCTCATTTCGTGCGACGAAATAGCGATAGTTTATGGCAGAATTAGATAGTGATTGGACTTTCAGCAGTCGACGCGTGATACGTACTATAGGGATGCTGTACCTCTTTTTGGCTTTTTGGACTTTCAGCAGTCGACGCGTGATACGATAGGGATGCTGTACCTCTTTTTGGCTTTTTGGCCAAAATATTTTTGATCGGCGGGACTCCTTAACTGAGAAACTACTGTACTTACTACCAATATCGTTGCAAAATGCCGCCGCTTGTGTTTCGCGATAGTATTCGTTTTGTGCCTAGGCCATGGGATCGTTCATCGGGTTGCGCTTTCCTTTTTTTTGCTCAAATGCAATAAAAATTGACGGGGTGTGGAGCCCCTCGAGCGAGGAGCCTCAGAAAAAAATAGGTGCCACCGTACTATTAGTACTAGTAGTAGCATGCGTCAAAGCAAAAAGGCCGCGCTTCGTCGACTGTAAATTGTTTCGGCCGGTTTCGACGTTTGTTTTGTTCGAAAGCAGCGGAGAGGTTGTGGGGGTAAGGAGGGAGGGGGCGGTGTGTGCCTATCGTGATCTGCTGTAGCTATGCCCCCATACGGCACCATGCACGTGCTGCAGCAGCATGCCGCACGTTCTACGATATTTGTATCCTGATATACTGACAGTATGATACCGTACGTATCTGCCGCGTCGTCGGTACTGCCGTACTCTTGCTATAAGAGTACGAGTTCGTATGCAGGAGTTGTCGATCTCAGTGTGTGTGCTTTCGCGACTGCGGGTATTTTTAAGTAATTCAGAGTCACTATGGGAGCACGGTACTTCGTGTCAGCGAGCTGCACGCCTGTTGAGGATGCATGTCTCTCGTAGGAATAGCACATCAGCTAGGTTTTTTCGCAAGCGGCCTGGTTACGTTAACTACTTATCGTAGATGTGGTGTGTTTTCTCGCATTCAGTCATCTATCGCAATCGATTTAATTGTAGCCCTTGGTTATGTTTCGATGTATTTTGTACGTACATCAGGGTTAGGAATGTTTTACAACAACTTACATATCTTATTTTCAATTAATGGGAGAAAATGTTTGTCTCTGCTGGCGCTTCAAAGAGCGGGGCCTTGCGGCGAAATCGTTGTGGGGGGAATGGAATCAGAAAGGGCAAGTAATTTGTGCAGGCAGTAGTGGCCATGCTCTCGTCCTGGTGCACAGAGAGGCATGAAAACATTTTCAACTGTGACACTCCTGGCCGCACATTGTCTGGGCGCACCCTCTCGGTGGAAAAGTCGATACCTGGTACCCTTGTATCAGGTATATCCGACAGGATATTTGCTTTGCTGAGTGTTTATATTGAATAACTTTTCTCTGTCGTGGCAGTTTTTTGTTTTGTTTTGCTGACGGCGGGCCGTACTGCTGTACCGGGTATATTGTTGTGTTGTTCAGGTTGTCGGCTCCACATCAGGCAGCCGTTGATGATATTGCTACTGTCTAAGGTTGCTGGTGTCGAGCAGTTAGTTTCCTCTCGGCCAACCGTGTTTTCATATCCGTGCTTGCAACCCAGCCAAAGAGCAACAACAAAGAATAAGCACTGCTGCTGGCATCAGATACTTACCTGAGGAGGCGGAGGTGGTATGCATGTCAACTACCAGGGTACCGTATACTGGTAGTGTGCAGCACATGCAAAGACATTAATTTCGTAAGAATCCGTGCCTGCTCCATTCAACCTTAAATGCGAACACGTAGGGATTAACGGGTCAACGCTGCTCATTTCCGCTGCAGTACAAAAAAACGTGTAGGCATTTGTAGTGTACAAGAAACGCGTCGGGGGAGTCAACGTCAACGCTGCGGCGTTTGCTCTTGGGCTGTCTACCGCACAAGAGCTACAACTACGCACCTTCCTCTTCTGCCAGGCGTAGCTGCAGCGTATTAAATAGTAACACAGCAGGTAGTTATCCAGGCGCCTCGGCCTGTCCTCCCGTTGGCCAAGCAGCTCAATGTCTTGCACACGTCGGACAGATCAGAACCCTATTCAAGATATATTTATACCATTCAGGGCAGATACTGTAGATCCATCCCTGGTCGGTAAGATCTGCATGGCCTATTATAGATCACGTTGCCGGGTGAGAGCCAGATGATCTGAATTATCTATTAACAACATGATTCCTGGGTTGGATCTGTACTATTATTAATGCACAGATACAGGATCTATATGATGTAGATCGTGATCTGTCCGATGTATGCCATCTTGATGTTATCCCCTTTAGAACTGTACCCACGCTTTTGGGTACAAACTACTTGGAGTTACGAGTGTGGGATAATCAGTTCCTTTCCTGTTGCGACGGCCTCGAGTTTTACTACTGTGCATACCCCTGGTATATATTACTGGCCGCAAATCATGCGCGCGTACTAAGATGAGGACGGATATTTGCTGCTGGGGTCGTCAGGGGGGCTGCGCGAGTCACACGTGTCACTTCCTACCGTGGCATGACTGGGCCCGAGCTTAGACGACAAACATATTAGGAGTAAAAGCAGCAAGAGGTGGGGGGGGCGGGGGGGGTAAATGTGTAAATAGTGCAAAACGCCTACTCACAAAATCAGGGAACAGGGGACATGTGGCCAATTTCCGCCGATTATACGCACAAATCGACATACATGTCGTTCTTCTTCAGGGCATCAAGAGGATGTCGCCGCGAGCGTGCTCCTTCGTGTCTTTGGTGGGAACGCCAGCAGCGACCGGCGCCGACAACGTAGTTAGTACTCTAGGGTGGCAACCACGGCACTCTTCATCGACGAGGAGAAGGAGACCGTCGTCTGCGAGACGCCCTAGTTGGACAAGGATTTCAGCAACGCCTGGTTCTAATTGCGCCGCGTCTAATAATTGCTCTGAGGATGGTGTTGACGGTGCGAGCAGCAGTGTTCAGCAGGACAGTGGGGAGGCTGTGTCAGCGGAGGCTGCGAAAGCGGCAGCAGCTGCAGCGGTGGCAAACCTGTTTCTGCAGTTGGACGCAAGCCTAGACGAAGACCAATTGATGCTTGTTGGCGCAACATCCTCAGCTTCTGGTGAGAGGAGGCTTTATGTTTGAGGCAACACAGCAGCAGGAACATGATACTCGTATACCTGGACACAGCAGTAGTCAGTAGTGGTCCCTCTATAGTGCCGGTGAGTAGTGCCTGTGAAATCGCTTGGCGCAGATGGGAACCACGAGTAGTGTCAGTGTGCGGAGTAGTGCCGGTTTCCGATATACAGTAGCACCGGTGTTCCCGGCTGGCACATACCGGCACTACAGAGGGACCACTCACTACTGCGTATGATGCGAATCACTGTGGACGTAAATATAAGGAACGTAGTATTATTCATTTGAATGTGAAAACGGTCCTTACATTTTCGTTCATGTAGGTACGCAGCAGTACACTCTGCTCTGCTGTATGTGAAGGTTTGGCCCAGAGGGTTCAACCACGCACGAACGCACTTTAGCAAGTGCTGGCTGCACCTGGCACACCACCGCGTCAGCGTGTGCGCTCGCCACCGCAGGGGTTCGGATCGTAGGGTGGTCTGTCATGCATGCTTTGAGCAGGTCTCGCATAGCCTTTCTACCACGGCGTTTCGGCTACGACACGTGCGGTAGCCGTGCGGTTGTGCGTGGTTGATGCTGATTCCGAGTACGATACGTCGCGTCCGCCCAATACGTATATACGAAGACGGTTGTTATTTTCGTTGTCGTAGTTGTTGTTTTCTCGTCTTGTTGTCGTTGTTGTTTTCGCATTAAAACTCATCGCCACAATCAAGTCCTTGATCACAGGACAGGGTCCAGTCGCTCTCGGGTGGAAGAATACCCAAGGAAACGGTGCCTGCGGGTGTCCTTTCTGTTCCGTATCATATGTGGTCTGTACGTATTACAGCTCTGACATAAACAGACAGCAGCAGCAGCAGCAGCAGCAGCAGCAGCAGCAGCAGCAGCAGCAGCAGCAGCAGCAGCAGCAACAGCAGCAACAGCAGCAGCAGCGGTAGTACTGCAGCAGCAGCAGCAACAGCAACATTTTGCAGCAGCAGTACTATGTAGATGTGCTTCGATACTGCTGTGCTGTTGTACCTACACAGTTATCTCTCTTGTGCCTTTGAGCGTTGATTGCCGTTGATACCAATATCCTTGACGCAATGCAAGACTATTCCACATTTGTTTCGCCTACTGTAGAACTCCGCCCACTACTACTGTACTGCGGCAGTACTGTTCGCATCCCACAGCACACAGCAAGCACGGGCACTACAGTATACCAGGTACAGTAGGCAGCCCCTTTTAAGGAACCCCGCGATAACGGAAAACGGTGTATAGGAGACACAAGTTGCGCACCGTCTTTTACCGCGTCCCTTATGGTGGACATTACACTCAATAAGGGACAACAGCTCCCATAGAATGGACCAATACTCTGTTTCCCGCTTGTAAAACGCCGCACATATTGCTAGACAACGTGCCCCCAAAGTGCCAGACGTGCCCAAATTGGTAAGGAACGTCGGCATATAAGGGACCTCTCGATCCGGGCGCACAAGGGTCCCTTAAAAAGGGCTTTGTACTGTACGTCTTCCGCGGCGCAGACCTGGCGCTGCGTTTTTTTGGGCGTTTTCTGTTGCCAAAACGAAGAGAGTTTATTTGACTGTCCCGCCGCACGTCGTGTTCATCAAGAAAAAGACGCGTTGCGTTGCGCCATTTCCCCCTCCACGATGATCCTCCATTTTACCCTGCACCCGATGTGTAACACGCGCAACGACACGTGCTACTACTCGGTACTACGTCTCCCGCACGTCGTGTTCATCAAGAAAAAGACGCGTTGCGTTGCGCCATTTCTCCCTGCATAACGACCCACCATTTCCTCCTGCACCCGATGCGTACCACGCGCAACGACACGTGCCACTTCTCTGTAGTGCGTCGTGTCATATGCACCTGGTACTGCTGTACAGCAGTGCCACATTGCTTGTGCGTTTGGAGCTGATAACGTTGCTGCTGTAGGTAGTCGACTGCGCTGGCGGACCGTGATCAAGCAAAACTCCCAGAGCTCGTTGCCGCCTGGGAGCTAATTTTTCTACGTCTTTTGCCAAGCCGACGACCTATAAATATCACATCAAGCACTGTATCAAAACACGAAAAAACATCCCCGTTTTTGGAAACTCCTTACCGTATTGCTGAAAACGTATAAAAAAGGGGTTTCCACAAATATAAATAAAGGCTTTTCCTACCAGGGGAATAGCGAACATTCCGTCTAGACGGATGGAAACGCCTTGACAGACAGCCTTGAGTGACTGACCGCTTGACGCTTGCCCGTCTCCTGACAAATTTGATACGTCCGTGACCGCGATTTCGCCCTACCCTATGTACGAGCATCAAGAGTGCAGCCATTGCGAAAGCTCACTAGGAAGGTGGAACGCAGGCAATCTCAGGCACGGTAGCGATTTTACATTGTATCGACGGATATGGTGTTAGATGCACAGCAGTGCGTCAACGAGTTTGAACCCTATCGCATCTTCCTCAGGAGTCTGTTGAGACCGTACAATTTACTGCCTGGTATTATATTAAATAACTGTTGCAGCAGCCTGCGCCAAGATGTAATACCGTATACTATAATCTAGATGACACACCCCCTGGGATGAAGTTCAGAGCCGATTTTCTCCAAAACCAGGGGGGAACACACAACGAAAATGACGGCTTTGGGAAGATCTCGTCGACATCTTTTCGTATACGCTTTCGCTCGGTGTTTGCACTCTCCCAGTTGTCGACAAAATCAGCTTTGAACTTCGTCCGAGGGGGTGTGTTATCTTGATTATAGCATACGGTACGCTGATGCGTCGTGACTAACCCAAACGAGAGCTCGAGACAACGAGGTGAGCCTGTCTCGGAAGTGCCGATCCTAGCCTACCATGTAGTTGATGGCCGAGGGCTCCACCGCGCTGTAACATTACTGTTAGTACTAGTGCTTCGACCGCCGCTACGCCAGCGGGGCCGGTACAGACGCAACCTTCCAGCGGAGACTCCGGGGACACAACCAGACAGCGGAGACTCCGGGGACACAGAAACAAACGTGCCATGCCTCCCCCATACAGCGGCCCTTCGTTTAGAATATATATATGTGTGTGTGTGTGTCCGCAGCATACGCCGCTCATGATGGGTGAAACCCGGCTCCCTTCTGGCCGGTGTGCGCAGCGTCTCCTGCCAGACGGCATCCCGTACAACATCCGCCAGCCGTTTGTTTCACCAACGCACTACCGTACACTTCACACATCGAACAGATCACGATCTAGATCATCTAGATCCTATATATTTCGTCATGGTATGTTGTGCGGGATCTGAGTAGTACAGATCCCATCCAGGAAACGTGTGCTAGATCGTTCAGATCATCCGGCCCTCACCCGGCAACATGATATACCGGTCATGTAGATCATGTAGACAAGGGAGCTGTCTGCCCTGAAAGGCATAGATCATGAATAGGGGGATCTTATCTGTCGGATGTGTGCTATATTTTCAAAACCGCACGTCGCTCGACTCGCTTCTTGCACCACCTACCCTTGCTGCCGTTGCCACCGTATGATAGCACCGTTGTTTCGGCAACCGAGTTAAATTGACGCACGCCCCGTAACGTGGAAGTGTGGCGAGCTTAACCCCTTTTTTACTACTGCAAAAAAAAACCCACACTAACCCCAACTAGGTTCGCCCCGGTGGTCAAGTGGTTAACCTCGAAGACTAGTAAGGTTGGAGTCACGGGTTCGAATCTCGGTATCGAGATTTCGTTTTATGAGACACCAACTGCCGAGAGCGCTTTATAGCGTGGGTAAGCATAATTCGAAGTGAGTCGACGAGGGTAGAAAGTGCTGAATGCTTCTCGCGATAAAAATGAAGGCGCGTACCGTAGTGGGGAGCGTGGAGAAGAGCCTGCTAAGTGACCCCGGATCTGAGTTACGACTAGGGACGGAGAAGGAGAAATTAAAAGAGCGAAGATAATAGATGGGATGAGCAAAACATATATATGAAAATGAATATATAAAATCGCACTCAAGTCTAGAATTCGCACCGATATTTTGACTTTCAACACCATGTACTCCCTGTATGTTCCGTGCGGTCGAAGACGTTGTCGGCTTCCTGCAGTCGTCGCGTTCCGATCGGGCATCCGTGTTAGCGTTGCTGGTGGAGTCATGTCCTACCATGCAGTAGCCGGTCTCTGAGTGGTGTTCCTTTCCTATCGTACTCGTTGTATGACAACTGAACGGCTCTATTCTCGATATTTGATACATGACAAACCTCCCCTTTGGACACACCTGGTTGGTACAGTGTTTTTAAGACGCGGTCCAGAAATTCCTCATTAACACAGCGGGATCAGGTTATCGGGCAGTGCACTCTGTTTTTACTACCGCTCCTCACTCCATCTAAGACGCTACCGGCGTGCGTTGGCCAAGTTACGGTTGATGCCAAGATAGATATAGCATACCTGGAAATAATACAGTAGTATACATTCTTGGGTACTGGGTATGTGTTCTATAGTATGCGTCCCCTTAAACACAATTGAACTACTGTATTGTGCATCCACGATGGCAGTGTTAGGCGATAAAAAACGCTATAGTATCTAGGTTTGGTATTGATGTTCCTTTACGCTATGAACATTCATTCGTATTCCGCGTGTTTTCTACCTCCCCGCAAATGTCCCAATTCATAGTTCGAAGACGGCGCATCATAAAAAGTCACATTTTCTTTATTCGTCGGTGTTATCGGTTTCGTGGTGTAACACCTGGTTTAAGTATACAGTCAAGATTTTTTGTACGGCGGATATTCCCCGTCGACTTGAAGACCACCGGGGGCAGCGGCCGGAACATAAACATTGACCGCCATTCACTGTGTATTTTTTTTAAAAAACATATCATAACTTCGATTCGCCAATACTCGGAAACAAAATCACAATCCATTGTCCAGAACAGAACTATATAGTCTCAGAGCTGGTTACGATACGGATGTCAGACCACAAAAACGAAATGCTGTTGCCGAAGCATTGGCCAGAAGTAAATACACCTACCACAATGACCTTGGCTTACCCACCAAGTAACTCCTCACTCCTCACTCATCCTCTCGAAGTTATCATCTGAGATACCTAGCAGACTTCACTCTCTTGTTCCAAACTCCATTAACACGCACTTGTTTGCGATCCTGGCCATAACCTATGCTGCTGGCGACGGCACTGCCTCGTGTATGAAAACTATACAAACCGCTCATTCATAATGATCAACCTGTGATGCCAAAATCGATACCGCTGCGTTGTTGATGGCGCCGATTGTGTTTCATTTCATATCGTCTTATCTCGGAATTTCTAGTGTTTGCATGAGCGGGTCCAAAGGACATACGTTCTACGTGTTGAGATATTTGGGATATCGAACATTCTGGGTTTGCATGGTATTCGGCGGTTTCATGGTTTCTCGGGTATCAGCTACACCATTTGCACTGGTGAAGAATGTGTGTCCTTCCACAGGAAAGCAATGTCAGATGTGTAACTACATGTATTTCCTCACAAGGGTTGAGCGGTAGTTTGCGACATGTGTCATGACCGTCAATATGACGTTGGTCGTTGAAGTAGGCGATCAAGTGCACTGCCGAAAACTGCTCTTTTATGCTCGTCGAAGTAAGTGCACGCGAAGAAGGAACCTTCCACGGTGAGCATGGAAACTTTCGCAACAATAGCCAGAATAGTGTACCTCGCACGATTCACCCCGATCCTTTTGATTTAGTCTCGTTCGTTCCCTACAATCAAGTTAGAGAGGAAGAATACAGGCATAGTAACACGGTACCGATGGAGACCTACAAACCAGAAGGCACCCCAGGTGGGACACAAGCGCTGTTTTCGGAGGTTGTGCTGGTAGGCGTATGTGTTTCCCTGTTTTTATTACGGCGCCAGAAATATATACCGACTCTGCCTGCCAAAGGTGCCTTCGTCGATAGACGGTGGTCCATGAATTCCTCCACGCCCGCAAGGGGGCGCTTGTCATGGGTGGCAAAGGCGGCATGATGCAAGTTGTATCGGTCCTGACATCGCTGGCCTATAGTATGTTCGGTGAACACAATCTTACCCATTGTCATACTAATGTTTGTCCGGTTGTTTACATTGTATTTACTGTACGGGTTACGGTAAGACAATTAGAAAGACAATTTCTACGGGACAAACGCTCACCACTCATATGGATGTTGGTTAGCAAACGCTTGATTTTCCGGCGAACACTTGAACAACCTTTAGTCATGCACTGTTGAGAACCGAATTCTAGATTTGAGGAGGATTGGAATATTCGATGGGGGTTATATTGTGTAGCCGGCTTCCACGGTGGTTCGAAGTTTAGCGGCATAACTACTGAGGTCGATCACTTGAGTTCACTGACCCGTTTGATCTCCGGCTAGAGTACACGGAGAGCTCGCGGCGCCGACACCCCGTGCTAGACACAAAAATATAAAGCACGACGCAAAGCCAGACGATAACATTGCATTAATCCGTACGCTGCCGTTCGTCTTTCGGGAGCCTACCCAAACAGCCGCCGACCGATTCACCGAGTGCTTGGCTACTTAAAACACGCAGAACGCGCACCTAGCCAGAAGGGACACCCATATATGACGTTGGTATATTTTTTGCTGACGACAACGTTCGCACGTCACCTCAACATCTAGCATGCTACTCGCTCGCGATGTACCCACCCCACGCTGGACACAGAAGGCCATTCCCCACGTCAAAATAAACGACAAAAGTGTGTGGTCCGGGTTGATGTTGCCCAGCTTCGATGTATTCGATAAAAGCAAAAACATGACCATGAACCTCACCTGGATAACGTGGTGGGGGCGAACAAAGCAATACAGATACGAAATGAATTGAGTACGAGTATTCATCCCCCGGAAAATACATCTGGACGCCCAGCTAGCATGAGGAACAGGTAAAGTGTATGTTCGTCGATTTCTATATGGTATTTTCCTCGGACTTAGTTTGGCCACCTTCTCCAAGGATGAACTCGATACCGACACTGTCCCGTCTGATCCCCGGCTGTAGTACACGGTGTACTCGCGACGCCAACACTCCTTTCTAAACACAGAAATAGGAAACACGATGCAAATCCAGACGATGATATTGTACTAATGCGTACACTGCCGTTGGCCTTTTGGGAGCCTACCCAAATTGCCGCCGACCCATTCACCAAAGCGCTTCTCAACACAATATACGCAGAATGCGCATGTAGCCCAAACGAACACCGGTAGAGGATGTTGGTATCTTTTCACTGACGGCCAGATTCGCACGGTCACATCGACGTCTATTAAACTCCCCGCTCGCGATGAAGCCACCGCGCGCTGGACTTGGAAGGTCATTTCCAAACGACTTACATACACGACAGAGATATGTGCTCTGGATTGACGTCTCTCAGGCCCGGATGTATTCGATGGAAGCTTTACTTGACCATGAACCTCACATGGACTACGTGGCGGGGGTGAAGAAAAAGAAAATCCGAAATGAGTTGAGTACGACTGTTTATCGCCGGCCAAATTCTTCTGGACGCCCAGCTATCATGGCAAACAGGTAATTTATAAGTTCTCGTAGGGGTCGTGAGTTTAGCCCCAGGCACGGACGCGCTGCCTGACATAAGTTTTTTTTGTTGTTTGAGTGGCCTGTCGCCGATGGTCATGTACGTATCACCGTCATCGTCGAAATCAATATGCCGATTACGGATAGAACGGAGACGACTTTCGACAATTATTTCAGGTTCAATCGTCTCACTTTTCGATATGTCTTTCGAGACGCTGCCTATAAACGCTGAATTTCACGATCTGCCCTTGCGCCCCATTCGATATTTCACTTATCTAATCATGTTACCGTCCCCGTCTTGGTGCTTTCCTTCTCCCATCCCAAACGACTAGACAAGGGGGCATGGATAATTCGGATACTGCGAATGTCTCATTGAACTTAAGGCTCTTATGCAGTGTCTAAAACTACCAGGTATACGCAAAGGTATCCACCATCGAAGTACCTCCAAAGCACCAACACCGGGCCCACGACTTTTTCTGAATTTTAATTCGACCTGTCACCCATATATGAGCGCATGATAATCAAATTGCATGTCTGACAGTTTCTCTTTGCCTGTTTCATATGTATTTGTAAAATACGCACTTTAGTTTTGGCATGCTGTTCTTCGGCGGCCGAGGCATAGTTTCTCGTGCTTTCGGCTGAGGGGCAAAATCTGGTCGTTGGCTACGTTACGGCGCATTTCTGGATGCCGGTCGAGCTCCGTGGTGGTTCTCTGAGCGTTTAACGTCACTGCACTGGCTCCTTTATGCAAGGGGTTACGCTCCGCCTAGCTTAGCAGAGTAGGTTCATGGAAAACACCATTTTTTACAATATTTTTGAATAGACCGCTCCCCTCTCATATTTTTGTATTCGCTCCACTCTCCCGCCCGCCGTACCACGTCGTCAGTGCCATTTTTTTACCCGTCTCTGATGTCTACTACGACCCAGCAGCAGCAGCAGCACTTCTTTGTGAAAGCCAAGAACGGTGCTTCTATGTGCGCATGTGTGTGCGCTTCTGTGTGAGTGGAGTGTGTGTGGCCATATGCACACCAAGCGATCAAGAAGAGGTGTCAATTCAAATTTGCCAAAGCAGTCGCTCTGCCTCGACGCCACGAAATCGGGACCTGGTCTACAGCAGTACATCAGCAGCAGTACAGCAGCAGTACCGCAGCACCGGTACAACGGCAACCGTGCTCCAAGTTGTCGTTTTTGTGCCAGTTGTCACGGTGTACGTGTGTGTGGTTTGTGCCCAGCGGCTGGACATCGAACCACGACAACATTTTCACGTCCATTGCAACAATCGAACAAACATCGTAAGACCTCATACCAGGTATACGAAGCATACAGCAGCCGTAAAAGCTGTAGCAGCGCATACCTGTACATTGTATTGGAACGACTGTGTTCACCCTTTCCGTCTTGCGACGCCCCCGGGATATCAGGTCAATCATATGCCGAAGGGCAATCTTGCACGAACTTTACGATATGCGAAGTTTATGTCATTTTTACAAGGATGGTTGTGAAATTCTCCATGTGGAGAAATACAGAATCAACGAAATTCTCGTTTGGGCTTGTGGATGTTACGTGCCTAATTACTTGCCCGGTGGCAAAATATTTCGCATTCTGATTCCAACGGTTTTTCATGTTCTTCGTTCTTGCTCCGTGGCTTCGAGTATCTCGCCATTACACGTTCTTGAGCTTTCTCTATCCTAACCTGGATTTGTTTTAGGTCCGGCGTCTACACTCATGTCTCATATTTTTCTTCTCCGTGCTGCTGTTGCTAGTCTTCGGTATTGATGCCCCGCTACTGTTGAGGTAATGGGTACGGGGGGTGTACATATCCTTTTTAGCTTTCGTCACACCCATTTGAACTTGTTCTGTGGGCCAGCTTTTAGGTACACCCTTTCCATGCACCATGGGTACTGCCAATTATTCGGTCTCCTTTTATTTCCTTCCGAACGGAAAGCTTGTACTGTACCAGGTACTAAATAAATATGTTGCTCGCTTACCACATCTGCATGCAGAAGGGCCTCAGCAATCATGTGACGCATATGAAAGCCCTAACCGCAACATCCCAAAGCGACAGAGTATGTGAAAGACGCTATCAAATGGCAACAAGCGCGATATACATACTGCAATACGTGATGCTTATCAAGACAATTGGACGCATGGCGATTTCTCTCTATCAGGAGTTCGGATTGACTGGCGTATATTGCTTGCTGTCGTGTCGGCGGATAAAATTTTGGTTTCGAAGATGCTGGTGGCAACATGTTTGTGATTTACCTAACCGCCCTGTCCAAAGCGAGGGTATTTATTGACATCGTTCCTGAACGTTCACTGCCCACACCGCTACATGTGGGACGAATAACATTAAAATTGGATACTTCTCAACGTTGAACCTTGTACCCGAAGATGTGCGCCCTTGGTATTACCTCGATATATCCGAAATATTTATTCCGCAGATACAGTATGACACAGTTGCCTCGACGGTTCTTCTTGATACCCAAGGCGAACCATTGCAATGTTGTAGTCGATGTGTACGAATCCCTATACGTCCCTGCACCCCCGTTTCGCCGTGTGTATCCCATCTGAAGTGTCCAGAGTTGGTGTTGTCGTCCTTCTTCGCGTGAAAGAGGCTATACGAACTTTCTTCGGCGTTCGATGCAAGCAGGAATATACACGCCATGTGTCTTCGCTGTCTATGTCACCGTAACACTTGAGCCAACGTATCTACACAATGTGTCTCTTCCTGGGATTGGTCACACACTTTTTGTAGATAGATGTCGTTTGCATGGAACAAATCCACGAATCCACGCGAAAAGTATCGGCATGTCTGATTACCTTCATTTCATGTGTAGTCAGAGGGCAGATGAGTTTGAGGTCAATGCGCAAGGAGTTCCGAGCCTTTTCATTGCCACCGTGAAGGTATCCGACATCTAACCAATACGAAGTTGTCATCCAGAGGCCATTCTAACCTAGGCAGTGGAACGATGTCGAATGACGTGATATACGTATGACGATCCGAACTTTTGCAAATCACTGAAGGGTTAACCCCGCATGTTGTTGAAAGTCGTGTTTAAGTCGCATTAACTGCTCGCATGTTTCGGGAAGTTCTGAGTGTTAGTCAAAGGTGTTAATTCCTGACTGTTTTTCTGGCCGGGTGACTGGGGTTTCTTTTGACATGGTCGTAGTTGAAGACTTTTATGCGGTTTCCGAGTGGGTGCTAAGAGGGTTAAGTCCAGAAGGCCGCCGAGGGTAACCCTCTCGCGAGTTAAACTGGAACGTAAAAGTGATGGAAACAGAAAAACAAAAACAAGAAATCGACAATATTGTTATAGCAACGCACCTGATCGATGGCAACCTTGGTAGCGACCGTCATCGGCTTCGTCCCGGGAAGCTTGGCATCCAAAGCCCCGTAGAAGTAGTGCCCGGTAGGTCCGTGCACCAGCGCACCGAAAGACCCTGCACCCAACCCCCCCAGACAGTATACAGTTAAAACAAGCGCAGACAGAACACGACAACGACGGCAATAAAAGGTACGGCAGGACCACAACAACTGTTATTAATACCTGGTAGAGTCACTATTCATAGCAGTAGCAGAAACGGTACTATTGCATACACGCGACGAAACAATACGAGTACTCTGTACCTTACGCAGTCTACTGTAAACAATCCCAACCCTTCCATTATTGTCCCTTTTCTACTTGACTATAGTGTAGCGATAAAAAAAAGGGAGGTGCGGTCTCTTATCCTCCGTCCATTTATAGCAAGAGCGTGCAGGAGGACATACAGGTATCATAACGCTGCGCGCGTGTCGGGCATCCTCCCTACGCCGCACTTCAGACATCACTTTCGGACACCACACCCTACAAGACCCCGGCAGCCCTGCCTGCTTCATGTGGGCTTCGTGCGGGCGACGATGCAATCGTCACAACTTTTCGACACACGTTTTCCTTCTGAAGATCCGACTCGGACAATACGCGCGAAGTGGGTGTGAGCCGAATTCCAAGAATACAGTAGTATAATACAGTAGTTTGTCGCAAAAACGCCGGTGCAGTTCCAAGTGATAAGTGTCACCGGTAGCCAAGTCTACAACTAGCCTTGTAGAGACATGTCGAAGTCTTGTTGCCAACGTCAAGTTTTTGGGATAACTGACTTAAATCATTTTCTTTCTTGCAACGGTAGAGCTGGTCCCACTCATACCAAACGTTACTTATCCTTGTTCGATCGCCACAGCCGTGGCTCGGCCCCTCCACGCCATTCATCACTTCTTATTGCATCCCAAACTTTAGCGACTTCGTACACTTCTCGAACCCCCGCCACCGCCCCCCCATCGTAGCTACCGCCGAGTACGCGCAAAGACTACGACAATGCCCCTGGCCGTGACAGCTCGCCCGCCTCGCTGCGTGTACACCTGCTATAATACCTTCGACGCACGCTACGGTAGAGATGCATTGTTTTTTTTCTGAGGCTTCTTTCTCACTTGAGGAGCTCTATACCTCTCCCGAAAAAACCGTTTTGGGGTGAAACAAAACAAGTGCTACCCGATGAACAACCCCATGGCCTATTAGGTGGTATACAACGAAAAATATTTCCAAAAAAGACCCAAATTCCGACGATTTTGGGTTAAGGAGCCCCGTCATTCAGAAAACGGCTTAAAGCCAAAAAGGGCTACCTGTGATGTAGCACGCCTCCTTGAGAGGGAGGGATACGTGTTCATCGTAGAACCCATCCATGTGTCTACGCGCTATCTGGATATTATAGACATCCACAACACGAATTTCACCAGTACGCCAGGGAACCAAGGGCTCGCAGGCGAGAGAGCCAGTCTTGGTGTAATCCCTTGACAACAGCGCCCACGTTTTTGAGGGAAAACTACTTGGATATTTAGTGGGGCTTGTTCTAGTAGTAAACGGGTTAACACCGCCCATCCAACTCGACTATCATTTGCGTTAGGGACAGCGGAAAATAGAGATTCAACATGACGGACGCTGGAGCATCTGCTGCACGGACCGTCAAGCTACCAGAAGGCCTGGGGCCGGGCCGGAGGAAACCACTCCGGGGGGGATTTCCGATTTGCTCCTTTCCGTGCGTGTAAGAGGGCGCAGCCGGCTCCAGTAATGAAGCTACTAAAGTACTTCACTGCTGTACTTCACCGCTGTACTTCACTGCTGTATTTCACTGCTGTACTTCACTGCTGTACTTCGGGTCGTGGCCATCGGCGACCGCAAGAATTTCGCCTGGTCGGATAAGCACGGCGCCGCCGCGCGACTGATGCCTCTGCTGACACATTTATCGCGGGACAAGGGGGTCGATGACGGCGTGTGCCTCCGCCAGGCGGAGGCGGCCGAACACGCTACGCCAGGCGCCGCCACGTTCACGCGCGCAGCGGAAGTTCGGGTTCTGGTCGAGCACGCTCTCCGCCTCCTGGGCATTGCCCACGGCACCCGAAGGAGGTAGCGCGGCAAGCAAGACCTGCTCGCCTGCAAAATATATACCAGGTAGCCCGCAGGTGTGGGCGCAGCCTGGTGAACCTGTGCTCGACCAGCATGCCCATTCCGTCTGCACGTTTAAACGATGTGGCGCCCGACGTAGCGCGTTCGGTCACCTCCTGCAGGAGGCACAAGCCGTCACCCACGCCCTCGTCCCGCGCGAAGTGTGTTCTGTTGTCCAGCAGAGGCATCAATTGCGCGGCGGCGGTGCGTCCTTTCAACCCGGCAACGTTTCCGCGGTGGCCGGTAGGCGCGGTCCAAGCTACAGTAGGTCGATCACTGCCCGGGTGCCGGCTGCGCCCCCACACGCCGACGGAACGGAGCAAATCGGGATTTCCCTCGGAGTGGTTACCGCCAGCCCCAGGTCTTCCGATAGCTGGACGCTCCGTGCAGCGGATGCTCCAGCCTCCGCCATCTTGAATCTCTGTTTTCCGCTGTCCCTTCTCTGTACTCGATAGTCGAGGTAGGCTGCGAAGAAACCAGGAGTGGTTCTCCCCTACGACCCGTCGTTTCCCGAGGTGGTTCGTTTCAATACTTGTAGCCACTCTCGGATTCGCGTTTGGTTCCATCGATTCGAAAAAAGTGTGAGGTGCTATCGCTACGTTATACCAGGTATAATAAGTTGCTAATCGTCGTCGTCCCACGGCCCAGCGATGCTGTACGAGTGTTTGGTGTTGGGTGTCAAACAGGGGAAAACGAGAAAATCGAATTGTAGGGTCGAGGCTGTGGCTCGCGTCCCCCCACCTGAGATCTGAGATGACTTGTGTCAATGTCCCCTCTGTCCACGTCGCAATACGTCCCCCATCCTGAGGCTCTGTTTCTCGGGAGAACCTTGGCGCTTACCGCCAAGGCCGTGGGGCTCATTCCCCCTCCACATCGATAGAGCAACGTCCTATTCATATTGGCGTCGACGGCAAGACCCGGTTGGAGCTGACCAAGGACGCGTTAACCAGGATGGTGGTGTCGGCCGTGTCGCTGTGGTCGATGCCTTGGGGGGTCGGGGTCGCACTGGGGTTAGTGCTAGGGGAGTCGTCGTCAAAAACCCCAGCACTGACCTCAGTGCGACCCCCGACCCCCCATGCCATGGACCACAGCGACACGGCCGGCACCACCCTCCTGGTCAACGCGTCCTTGGTCAGCTCCAACCGGGGGTCATGTCGTCGACACCAATATGGATAGGACGTTGCTTTATCGCTGTGGAGGTGTAATGAGCACCATGGCCTTGGCGGTAAGCGCCAAGGTTCTTTCGAGAAACACAGTGTTAAGGATGGGGAACGTGGTGTGACGTCATTTCAGATCTCAGGTGGGGGGACGCGAGCCGCGAACGCTTCATTCTTGTGATGGGGTCAAGTAGATCGGGGACACAACCTCCCAAACCGGACCACAAGGCACAGGGTGTTTGGGCAACCTGTCGGGTCCACGAGGGGTTGGACGCCCTAAGGAATATTGATGAAACCGTTACCAAAGGGTTTCAGACATGTGGGTAGGCATGTTGATTCAGCAGGGCCCCTGGCATTCATAGGTAGCATAATAGGAACACAAGCAGCTTGGAGATTTACAGCTAGTGCTGGGCACTGGCTGGGTTAGTATACTATTAATAGGCAGTATACTATTAATAGGTTCCCATTGTACCGCAACCTGGCAGCGGAGCCGCCCATCGCCCCCCCGTTTCTGGTGAGGGGGTCTCGCCGGAGTCGATTTGTTCGTGCATTGTTGCTTAACTTCCCACCACAATCCGGGGCAAATATAGGTCTGGCTGGGTTGTAGCGGGGGACAAGAACTCGTCCATCGTGCGCAAAGTCCCCGTCTCTCTCTCCCCCCCTACCCTCTCGTTTACTCCTTTTATCATTTCTTCATTGTGAGGAAAGTAGACTAAAAATGTTGCACAACACTTGCTACCGCGAGTATGCCCTTCTATGCTCGATTTCCACCACATCATGAGTGAGGTTTTCTCTTAGATGAGATGGCGTTTAATGGGACATACGTAGGGTTCTCATGTACTGCGCCAGTCTTAGAGCCCATACGAGCCCAGCGCATCCCACAGCAGCAGTTCTGGTGCTGCTGTTGCTGTGTCTGTATCGTATCATGCAAACCAGGCGTTTTTACAAAAAACGAAAATACAAATCAGCTGTGAGATCGAAAATTTAATCGAAACTCATCTTTGCAAGCTGCGTGTGATACTTCGATCGCGCGTGTTACGGGGTTGACATACCCTCGTGAAGGATACAGGTCGGCGACTCCCCTGCTAATACCAGGTCAAGTTGGCAGGGTCAACAGGACTATCTGGCGTTTACTACATCTGGTACCACCTGTCTATATCTGACTATTTTACACACCAGCCTATGCCTATTATAAGGAGAACACAAGACGACGAAAGTGTATTATTGTTCCCGCAATCGAAAGTACACCTGACCAGAGGGGAGAGTGGAGGACATCACGACGAAAGAAAGTGTTTTGAACCAGAGATACAGCGAGTAACCAGAAACGAGAGAGTATCACAGCCGTCATGTTTCGACGGACAACCAACCTATGCCGTGCCTCAGCACAAAATGGTGTCGTCGGAATGCATCGAGTTCGGTATGTGAGCACCGGACCCCGCTCTACTCTGCTGCGTTCTGGTGCCAAAGAGCGGTACTCATACGATAATGCATGTACGCCGCAACGAAAGAACAGAAACACGAAAAAACAGAACGGCATCCAGCACACAGAACACACGGTCACACATGGACACACCCCACACTCACAGCAGCAGCAAAAATTCTTGGATTTGAGCGGGTTCGAGTGGCAGCCGGCGGCGCATTCGGCAATGCAACCACGCGCCCGAGGTCGAGCCGCCGTGACTGGAGGCAAGCAGAGCTGGTACTCGACGGCAGCCTCTTATGTGCCGCCGGGTTTAGCGCTCAACATGCTGCTCTAGCCAGAATATACGAATATGCGCAGCAAACGCAGCACAAGTACGTACTGGTACAAAAATTGTACTGCTAGTAATAGAGAGTACGAAAAAAAAATGACGTGTACGTCTAACGTACGTATCAGGTATCATACGTACATCATACGTGAAGAAAAAGACAACCCCGAGTTAGACAGCACCAGGCAGAAAACAAGTACCAGGTACGCGAGAGCACCCGAGGCATTTCGAACGAGGCAGGGCAGAAGCAATGCAGAGCTAGCTCGTGTTTGCAGAGCAAGCAAGAAGGCCTCGGCAAGGATGGCTGGATGGCAGCGTCCATTCGCTGTGATAACGCGGGTGTGTGCCAACAAGGGCTGGCCCAACAACATATACATGTCCCTCTATAGTGCCGGTACGTTCCAGTCGGAAATATCAGTACTATAGCGGCAACTCGCGCTACTCCGCACTGCCACCGCTCGTTGTTTCCATCTGTCCCAAGACATTTCACAGGCACTATATCGGGAAACACGCACTACTCAACCAGCGCTATAGAGGGACTGCTAAAAAAAAAGCGCGGAATGCAAACCCACCGAGCCGCAGCGTTCGCGCAAAGTCGTAGTCGTCTTCAGGGCTGATGAACTTTTGCGCAAGGATGTCACCCACGGTGAACCCCGTAAAGGACGTCATGGCCTTCACCAGGAGAGGTTGGGCGGCCAGAGCCTTGTTGTACGCTGCCCATACTCCAGCCATGTTCCTGCTTCTTGGGTGGAAAAAGGAACTACGTGCGGCTCTTCGATTGTGCAAAGAAAGACTGCTGGCTCTGGGTCCGTGTACGTAGGGTGCCGGGGTTGAATTCCCGCACACAAAGGCTCGAAAACACAAAATACCAAAATACGAAAAAAAAATTTATCCAAAATATCAAAATTATTCGCTATGAGGCGTTTTGCGATTCGGGGACACGTATTTAACCTTGCATGAGCAGCCCG
The DNA here is from genome assembly GCA_036873875.1 of Laminaria ephemera. Lineage (NCBI taxonomy): Eukaryota > Phaeophyceae > Laminariales > Laminariaceae > Laminaria > Laminaria ephemera. The sequence goes on along the minus strand of JAYJMJ010000130.1, from coordinate 5,920,442 downwards.
CGCATCCGCGCATACGCTTGCTTGCTCTACAGGTGGCCGGAACCCCCCCATTCTCCAATGTGCGCGCAAAAATATCCTTGTGGAGGCGTTGAGCAATGTAGGAA
>JAYJMJ010000130.1:5862798-5875738 GCA_036873875.1 Laminaria ephemera | reverse complement strand
CTGAGTTACGAGTACTAGGGAGGGAGAAGGAGAAAGTAAAAGTGCGAAGATAATAGATGGGATGAGCAAAAAAAAAATTAGAAAAAAATGGACGCATGGTACGGTAGAGGTGGATGTTTTTTTTTTCTGAGGCTCCTCACTTGAAGAGCTATACCTCTCCCAGAAACCGATTTTTTTTGGGGGAAAACCAAAAAGTGCTACCCGATGAACAATCCCATGGGTCTAGGTATACAACAAAAAATATTGCCAAAAAAAAAAAAAGAACGAAATTCCGACGATTTTGGGTTAAGGAGCCCCGTGCGTCATTCAGAAACAAAAAAGCCAAGAAGTGCCACCTCTATATATCCTAGCACGCGTCTTTGCTGGTGCTACAAAATGTTCCATGCTGCAGTTCCAAGCAGTTTGTCGCAAAATTGTGGGCACAGTTCAAAAGAAATTGACCGCAAATCATCGGATTTTCTTTTTTGTTCTGGATGCGTGCTACGATAGAGGTAGCATTTTCTGGTAAAAAAAATATTTTTCTGAAGGAAAGGGCTCCTTAACCCAAATTCGTCGGAATGTCATCCTTGTTTTTCAATATGCCTATTTTTTTTATACATGCTGTAGGCCATATGGGTTGTGGTCATCGGGTTGCACTTTTAATTTACTGAAAACAAGCTTTTGGGTGAGGCATAGAGAGAGGTCCTCAAGTGGGGAGCCTCAGAAAAAAATGGTGTAGTGCCTTTCCCGTAGCAACTATGTGTCTCTGCGATATATTTTTCTGTATACGTAGGGCATGAGATTGTTCGTCGTCGGGTAGCTGTTTCCTTTTTCTCCAAATCGGTTTTGGGTGAGGTTGAGAGCTCCTCGATTGAGCAGCCTCAGAAAACAGTCCCCCTCTCGTAAGAAGTTTTTTACAGCTTCGACGGTAATAAGACGTATATAATAGTTTTACGTCTTACCAGGTAGAGCAGTAAAAATTCCCTATAGCAGTCAGATTTTGTCCCCCCTCCAAGAAGTTTGCAGTTTCCGTGCACAGCTTGATTAAGACCGACGTCTTCGTATCACGCTGTCGACCCTGGTGCTAACCAGCACTAAGGGGAGTCGCCGACCTATATTCTTCATGAGGACATACACAACCCGTAACACGCGCGACCGGAGTACCACACACACGCAGCTTGCAAAAGATGAGTTTCGACGAAATCCTAGATCTCACAGCTGTTGTAGTGTATTTTTAATTTTTTTTTAAAAAAGACGCATGCTACGGTCGAGGTGCACCATTTTTTTTTTCTGAGGGTTATTACTTGAGGACCTCTACACCCCACCCAAAAACATTTTTTGAGTAAACCGAAAGTCCAACCCGATGACCAAACCCACCCATGGCCTGGGTACTCAAGAAATTCAGATTGAAAAGCAAGGACGGCGGCGTTCCGACGATTTTGGGTTTAAGGAGCGCCGTCATTCAGAAACAAAAAATCCCAAAACGTGCTACCTCTAGCGTAGCACGCGTCTCGCCTCTACGACGTACCGTAGAATGCGTCAATGTGAAAACGCGCAAGAATCGGGCTATGCCAGGTTAGGGGGGGGGGGGGGTACGTGGCAAGTGTTTTCTCGTACGCACTGCTGTAATCCATAATAGACGCATGCTCGTACGGCGGTGGTGGTAGTAGAGGTGCACCGTTTTTGTTTTCTGAGGCCCCTCACTTGAGGAGCTCTATGCCTCACCGAAAAACTGATTTTGAGTACTGTAAAGTGATACCATGGTAGTAGTAGTGCAACCCGATGAACAAACCCATGGCCTAGGTATACAAATAATTCAGATTTTCAAAACAAGAATGACTTTCCGACGATTTTGGGTTAAGGAGCCCCGTCACTCAGAAACAAAAAAGCCGAAAAGTGCTACCTCCATCGTAGCACGTGTCAAAAACGAATACCAGTACGAGCGATACCTAAGCCGGAAGTACCTGGTAGGTACAGAAGGGAAGTATGCAGTTCGTGCATAGGTTTCCTGGGTTTTTTTTATGGAGTCCCCTTGGTTTTCTTCTACTTTCTGGGAATGTTTATGATTGATCGACCGTTGAAGTGAATGCTGCACATTAGAGGATGGTAAAATAACCTTAATCATAATAATATGAACAAGAAACATTTCTAACATTGGTATTTTTAGAGTATCACCCCTTGGGTGGGATTCTCTGCACCGATATATGTATGAAAAAGAGCTTTATTTCTTGTTTTGGTTTTAGACTACAAGCAGTACCTCCACCCTTCTCCACGTAGCTCTCGGGAAAAATATGGGGAAAGCCGGGTATTTTTTTTTTTTCCTATGCCCCGCGCCAGTGAGCTTGGGTCTGCGCGAGTCTTTACGTCGCGCCCCATCTTTCCTCAAAAAAAAAAAAAAAAAGAAGAGACAATAGACCTTGTGTCCAGCGTCGACGAAACGACTTTAAACCCTATTCCCGACCGCCTGAGAAAATGATCGGAATGAACATGGCATGATGTGGACCATCAACTATTGCGATGAACGTTGAGCCAAGTCGAATACGCTAGACGCGTGCTGCGATAAAGGTAGCACTTCTTGGTTTGTCTGAAACGTTTTGTGAATGACAATGACGGGGCTCCTTAACCCAAAATCGTCTGATGCGTCACTATTGAAAAAAAAACAAAGTAATGCAACTATTAATAAGCGACATCACCACTTACAGCTGCCACCAGATCATCAAAGGGGTGGTAGACCTCACCCCTTACCAGGTATTCGGCACTATGGTTGATGGTTGGACGCGTGCTGCGATAGAGGTAGCCCTTTTTGGGCATTTTTGTTGTTTCTGAATGACAATGACGGGGCTCCTTAACCCAAAATCGTCGGGATGCCATTGTTGTTTAAACAAAATTATTTGTTTTGCATACCTAGGCCAAAGGGTTTTTTTGTTGATCGGGTTGCACTTTTAGTTTACTCAAACTCAGTTTGGGGGTGAGGTGCAGAGCTTCTCAAGTGAGGAGTCTCAGAAAAAAACTGGTGCACCTCTATCGTAGAATGTGTCATTGTGCTACGATAGAGATGGCACTTTTTGGAGGAAATATTTTCTGAATGACAAGGGCTCCTTAACCCAAAATCGTCGGAATTTCGTTTATATTTCTTGCAATCATTTTTTCGTTGTACACCTATAGGCCATGGAATTGTTCATCGGGTATGTATAGCGCTTTTATTTTTTTCCCCCAAAATCAGTTTTTGGGAGAGGTACGGAACTCCTCAAGTGAGGAGCCTCAGAAAACAAAGGCTGCACCTCCATCGTACTAATAGTAGTATGTTTTTTTTTTGTGACGCGTGCTACGATAGAGGTAGCACTTTTCGGGGGGGGTTTTGTTTCTGAATGACGGGGCTCCTTAACCCAAAATCGTCGGAATGTCATTCTTGTTTTTGCAATATGATTTTTTTATGCCTAGGCCAAGGGTTTGGTCAACGGGTTGCACTTTCGATTTACTCAAAATAAGTTTGTGGGTGAGGTATGGAGCTCCTCAAGTGAGGAGCCTCAGAAACAAATTGGTGCACCGATACCCTAGCGTGTATCTAATAACATCATACAAAAGAAAAACGGCACGTACAAGGTACGTGACGTTCGTACTATAAAAACGTCAATGTCCTCCAGGCATCTATCTCCCCTGGTATCAATGGCAAGTAACTTAACTTTGTAAGGAGAGGTACTGCGTGCTCAAGGGAGTACACGCAGAGAACGAGAAATGCATTGGATCAGAATGGTAGTGTTCGGTGCATTGTGTTAGCTTTTGAGTTTGAAATGAGTTGTGCACTGCCCATTGTCGGAAAGCAAATGAAACAATATCACCTGCATATCTCCTTCTATGAATGCCTTCCACGCATCAGACAGATCATATCCCTATTCATGATCTATGTCTTTGAGGGCAGACATATCCCTTGTCAGTATGATCTGCATGACCTATAGATCATGTTGCCGAGTGAAAGCCGGATGATCTGAACGATCTAGCACACGTTTTCCGGGTTGGATCTGTATTATACACATATCCTGCCCAACACACCGTGACCACACATATGAGATCTATGATAGATGATCTATTAATAGATCGTGATCTGTCCGATGTATGAATACCTTCTGCTTCCGGAGTCGGTTCTCCGGATCGAGGTTGAGCACGATGTTAACGAGAGCCCCGATCACGTACGCGAACAAAGTCGTGCCCGCCACCTCGCTGAATATGGCCGTCATCATCTCCATCACGTTGTTGGCTGCAAAAGACAACACGCAACCGGACCGATCGGAAAAAAACAATAAATCGATCAGCTAGCGGCAAGTGAAATAGCGGGGGGGGTGGGGGGGAGGGGGGGATCGAGAGTCCCCAGGCTCAAGCAACGGGACGGATCGGTAAAAAAAGTAAATCGACCAGCTATTACGGAAGAACATAGTAATCAGGACCAAATATGGATAGTAAAAACAGGTAAATGTACAGGTTTTTGTGTATGTCGTGGGTCCTCCGTAATAGCGGCAAATTAAGTGCAGTGAGAAGGTCGGCTCCTTGCTAGAAGTAGAATGTGTAAGAGCGCCTCTTGCAAACAGTCTCGGTTACCACACAGGTAGTCATCTCGAGGATGGTGGGTGTCTCGCTCCAAACGCCAATTGCGAGGTCGCCAGGAGGCTAGGAGGAACAGGGGGGACGGGGGAGGGGGGGTGACCGACTAACATCCATGACGTGGGGATGGAGCCTGGATGCTGCTTAGGAAGCAACTACATAAGGTAGTATCAACATGACATTCAGAGGACGCTCGCTCCCAACCCCGTTGAGGCTTCACAGGAAAAAAATGTCGAAAATTAATGAAAAATGTCGAAAATCGTCCCGGACTGCTGGGGTAGGGGGGTGATATTAAGTTTTTAGAGGGTGGTTGAACGGACTAATACCCCGTTAATACCTTGACAGGGATGTGTCCGGAGTGCAACGCAAGGAGATGTACGGTCGCGCGCGCGGCATGCATGATACACGGTGCTGTTTGCACGCTCTCTTCCAAGGCGCTTGATAAAATCGCACTCGTCGTGTCTCTGGTCGCTAGGCATGGGTCCCAAAAAAGGCTTAAGACGATACGGGTAAAGCTGCAAGAAGAACGTGACGCTTGCTACGCTAGAGGTAGCGCTTTTTTTTTGGCGTTTTTTGTTTTCTGAATGACGGGGCTCCTTAACCCCCCAAATCGTCGGAATGTCATCATGCTTGTTTTTTCCAACAAGATTTTTGTACTGTATACCTAGGCCACGGGATTGTTCATGGGGTAGCGCTTTTATTCTCCCCCAAATCAGGTTTTGGGGGAGGTATAGAGCTCCTCAAGTGAGGATCCTAGCCTCAGTAAAAAAAATGCTGCACCTCTACCGTAGCGTTTGTCGGCCACCAACCCGGTGGGTGCATCTGCATCAGAAAGGCACACATACATATGTGGACGTAAATATAGGGACCGTTGGGATATTCTTATGAAAACCAAACGATCCTTACATTTACGTCCGAAGCGGTACGATAGAGGTGCACCGTTTTTTTTTTCTGAGGCTCATCCTCACTTGAGGAGCTCTATCTGTACCTCTCCCCCAAAAAAATGATTTAGGAAAAATAAAAGAGCTACGAATCTATCCGATGAGCAATCCTCCCATGGCTTAGGTATGCATCGAAAAGTATTGCCCCCCCCAAAAAAAAGCATGAAAATTCCGACGATTTTTTGGGTTAATGTTATGGAGTGATGCTCGTATCTAGCTATAGATATGAAGATAGGTCCCTAGAACAGTCCTTGCGGACCTGATATAGCATGTGGCTGTTCCAGGATTATGTTCTTTAGGTCCTAAAGTGGTCACCTGTAGATGTGACGGGACATGATTATATTACGAGCGGCGGGGGATTGGAGAATCCACCGCCCATTGAATCACTTGGAGTTCAGGCTTGTCTCACGACTGCTGGTTTGTCGAAGGAGCAACTAATAAGAACAAGCTAAACAACGCGAAGCGGTGCCTCCCAGTATCGTCACCTCCTGTGCCCTTTACCACTGAGTACCTTCAGACAAACACAACAATAGAGAAAATACTGTAGTAGCAAAGAGAATGGAGAAAACAAAGAATCGGAAGAAAACCAGGAAGGTTCTGCAAATAACTTGAAGAAAAGAAAGAAAGCAAATAATATGGTTTTCGGCAATTACGGGCTGAGGATGGCTGGGCGTTGAGAGTATATGCCGAGGGAAGCAACGACACGTGGAGGACAAAAATATCTATGTCTATAAAGTTTACTTGTGGAGGTTTTCCTAAGGGTTTACTCTTCTTTGGTTCTGCTTATTATTATCGGGTAAAACAAACCGGCCACGTATAGAATTCTGACGCCAGTTCATCTAAGCGAAATTCATAGACGAATTCTGAGTCCACTTATTTCTAGCCACTTCGAGCAAGTTTCCAGTCTATTTTCTAGTATTTTTGGCACCGTATGGTGGAGGGGAGCTGATGAGACGACAAAAAAAAACGATGAAGACGAGACTTGGACGAGACGTATACCCTGATTGCTGACGAGACGTTGCGCCCGCACCAACGCAGCTCTCACACCGTCGTACACCCCCACACGATAGCATCGCGTCCACGATAGCATCGCATCCATCCGCCCTACTCTCAGCTCGATCGAGCTCTCTCTGCTCTACCATAGAGTTGATGAGGCGGGTCCCCCGCGTCGTCTAGCGAATATCCTTTCATGTGATGACGGGACGTATTCTACACACGTTTTCACGTCTGAAACGAGTTACCTCCTCGTACGAGCACACTACAAAACCACATAATATATCTCCCTTGCTCGTACCCCCGCCCTCATCGCTCCTCCCAGCGGAACGAACTGATGGGAATGTGGATACCAGGTCCCCTTCTCCTCGATAGTATCCCCTCATTGTACCCAAGTTCAAGGTCACCAGAGGTCCCTCCACTCCGTTTCGTGTAGACCCGTACCAACCCACCTCTGGGTGTCCTCCATACCACAACCACACAAGAGATGACCTGCCAGGGGGACCACCCCATTTTGGCGTCGTCGGCAGGACATCATGGGAATGCCTCATGCAGAGCTTCCCGATATAGCATTACAGTGCACACATGAAACCGAGGGCGCTAAAGATGCGGTCCAGAAACGGTACATTCTGACCAAGGTTGAGAAATTGAAAACCGCCCCACATTACAGAGTTTCAAAATAAAGGCATACTAGCGTTACGAATGACAGGCAGATATCTACTACGCTTCCTGTTGGCTTCGTGCGAATTACATTATATATCTCATCAATAACCCACGGATTCGGAGAGGCCATCCTTGGCACGCACACGCGGGTATGTCAGCGGGGCGGGGGGTACAACAGAAGTACGACAACAACAGTCTCCCGGTCGCTCGGTATCCGCGGCCTTGCAACCTCGCCGTTAATCGACTCGAGTGTCGGTTGGAGCTTACCATTTCGACAAAAAAACAACTATCAGGAAACAGTGCGCGGTCTCTCAGCACTCCTCGTACAGTCGAGTAATACGAGTATCATGGCTCAAACAGAGGGAATGCAGAGATGGGTGAGTTATTCGATGGTAAGACAACAACGCCATGGTATAGACCTGTTCATCAGAGTCTGATCAAAGTGTACCATTTTTAAGCCTTGTCCAAAGGCTGCAGTTTACATGGCAAAATGATTTGACATTGGGCCGTATTACTCGTCATACGAGACGCCACCAAAATCCTATCAATCAGTGTTCCTTTGACTTGACCGAAGCGTTTGAGCCTATGTCCACTTTGTCCGTCATGCCCTAACCTCTTCCGCAAGGGTTGGCCAAAAATAGAGGAAGCAGGAGTACCGGTAAATTAAAGGACGATCAGCAATTAACAAATAAACCTCGTGGGCATCCATTATCATCAAGAGCGCACTCTCCGGGTGGGATCTCGCCGCGGTCATCGTTTCAACAATGAAAACCGAGCGCCATATTCTCGGGGCGCGCTGATCGTACATACAAAGTAGTACGTGCGCGTCCACGATGACGGCGTCTTAACCAGCAAGACGTAACACAAGCTGGAAAAAAAAGCGATAAAAAATGTTTCCAAGATTGATAGTGCAAGCCAAAAACAATTGGCTGGACCACTGCCCGTCCGTACCTCAACCACTCCTCAAGAAGAGCACAAACAATAAGTGGGCATACCCGTACCTTTACGAGGTATCATACGTGCGGTATACTTGCGGGCATATCGCCGGAGGTCGGCGGGGGGGGGGGGGATAAAATAATCCCGCCGTCTACGAAAATCAAAATTTAGGCGTAAGATAAGATGTAGCAAGACCCAGGTACATACCTTATACGCGAATGAGTCATTCTAATAATACATCAACACGAACCAACCGGTCTACCTTTTTACTTCTTACTTTGCAAATCGCTCAAGCCATGCATGCTTCATGCGCTGGAAACCCTGTGGAAAGAAAAACAAAAACGAGCCCTTCTATGATATAAACAAACAAGAGTTAAAGCTGTAGATATAGTCCGCCTTCCATACCGGGACCAAACATAAAACTCCACTTGAAAAAAATCCACGTAGCGTATCTATGATATCTCAATCGTTTGCCGCGTCTTCGTTGCGGTAGGCAACTCCCGGAAAACAGCAAACCCCTGCCCCCCCGCCTCCCGCCCAAACATGCAATTACATCAAAACGCAAAGTTTCTTCTCTCCCTGCTCTCTATAGCCCCACAGAATTTACCCGCAGGTTCCGTAACCTCGACAGATGTAAAAAGGCAACGCAACTCAATACACCTACAGCGAGGCGGAGGGTGAAAAAAGAACAAGATTCGCGAATCTCATCTTGACCCCAACAACACGTGTGCTGCCCTTACTCGCTACTATTGAAGGCCTCACGTGGCCGACCCCACGCTACTCGTAATCACGGCCGTAACCACGAACGCCATCGTACTCTCTAGCTAGACACCGCAAGGACAAACTCAACCAAGGAAGTAACACTTGTGCTGCCGTTCTTTGCTACTCTCGAAGGCATCCCGTGGCCTCCCCGCACTCTACTCGCAATCGCGATCGCAACCGCAAAATGTTAGATATCCATAACCACCGAGTTAGTAACGGTGACTGCTAGCTCAGTGGTTATGGTGTATGTTTAATACAGAAGCCTTCGTACTCTAAAGCTAGACAACGCGAAGACAAGAATCAACCAAGTAGGGGCGCAAACGAGTACAACCCTCGGTCGCCGATCCAAGCGAAGGAGGAACTCTCACTCGACGCCTACAACACGCGAATTGCTGCCGACGCTGGCTGCCGCGGGAAACTCGATACATTTTTTTCTTTTAAACTAAAAAGACACCCAGCTGTGAGATCGAGAATTTCGTCGAAACTCATCTTTGCAAACTGCGTGTGATATTTCAATCACGCGTGCTACGGGATGTACATGACCTCGTGAAGGATAAAGATCACCGAATTTTCTTCGCAGGCCCTCGTCAACCTCGCTGCCGTTTTCCAACGGTCCGCACCTCCCCTTCCTCAAAAAACAAAATCAAGAAATTACTGCCGCAAGAGCTGTTGGAATCCCCAACCCTCTCAAAAAAGCACAGCCACCCAGCCGTTTCCCCTGTACACCACGGCTGCCTGTCTCGTCTGATGGATCAGCATCTCACCCCACCCCATCCCCCTACCTCCCTACCTCCCTCAAGAGGGTGCTCCACCGGTGGCTTCCACTCGCCCCCGCTCCCGCGTCATAATCGCGCGACCTTTACAACCCCCATCCCTTCGCCGGTTCACGCCAGCAACGCCACGCCACGCTGCTGTACAACACGCCTACCGTTCCCAGCCGCTGTCGCTGCCGCTGCTGCCGCCGCTGTTGCTGCTGCCATTACCGCGCCATCGTGATTCTCCGGCCAGTACGACGCCGCTCCCACCACCCGCGGGAGAGAGGTAAAAGCCGCGGCCCCCAGCTCGCCGAGACAACGACACACCGCCGCGAGGTCCCGCGCTGCGTCCGGATGAGCAGGCAAGCTTAACGCAGCGCGAGGAGCGTCGAACGGCAGCTGCGACGATACGCCGGGCCTGAGCCCCGCTGCTAGAGCCGGCGCCACGGCCCCTCCCTGGGCGCTCCCGCCCCCCGTCGCCGGCCGCCTGCCCAGCCCACGGGTATCCTGACCTTCGGCCGCAGGAGAAGGGGAAGCAGCAGCAGCAGCACCAGCAGCCGGGGCAGCAGCAGCAAGGGCGGGAACGGAGCGAGGGGCAACAGAGGAGGCGGCCATGGTGGCCACCTGACGAGCGGTGGTCTCCCGGCTTGCATCTGTCGATCCCCCCTTCAACGTGCCGTCGAGGAACTCCAGCTCGAGGAACCGTCGCGCCGGCATCACCCGCGACATGCCCGGCCGCGCGAGCAGGTCTCTCAAGAATCCTGACGCCGCGTCGAGGGCGAGCACGTCCGCCGGAGTGAACTCCATGGACGCCGTCACCCCCCTCGTACCCCCGTTTCCACCGCCGTCGACGCCAATGCCGATTCCAACGCCGGCACCGGGACCCACGCCGACGTCGCAGGCGGCAGCAGCGACAGCAGCCACATGGACTATGTTCGGCGCTGTCGTCGACGGAAGCGCCAATTCGCGACCCAGCATGGTGCACAAGCTCACGATGTCATCCCACGTCCGACGCACGATGTGCGCGCCACCCCCGCACCGCACGCGCAGCACATACGAGGCCACCGCCATCGGGTGCGCTTGCGCCGAGCACTGCTCCACGCTGAACGCGGTCGTGTCGTTCGGCCTCGGCTCAGGGCTGAACACCGAGCACACGCTTCCGCTCTTGAAGGACACGGCAGCGGCCGCTCTCGAGGCTCCGGCAGACGGCCTGACCGCCGGCGCCTCCACGTGGTCCCACTGCTGCTTCAGCGGCTTCACAAGCGCGCCCCACGACGCATACCCTCCTCCTCCTCCGCTGCTGCTGCCACCTCCGCCCCTCACTCTAGGCTTCTTGCACCGGTGGCCCTTGGGTGCGGACCCCCCAAACCGATTCCTGAGGGCGGCTGTGTGGGCAGCCTGGGTAGATCCCGCCGATCCCGCTACCGCAGCCGTAGCCGCCGCGGCTGCCACCGCTCCCGCCTTCGCTGTTGTTGTTGCGGCTGCTGCTGCCCGTCCGCCGCGGGACCCACCAGAGCGAGGGAAAGCCCCCCCCCCCGGGCTGCCACTGCCACTGCCACCTCCGACGCCTTCCCACTCTCCCGCGACGTCTTCGCTGGCCGAGCCGTTGTCCGAACACGTGCTCGTCGACGAGTTGCCCGAGGATATGCTCTCGCCCCCCAGCCTCTGCCGAAGGAAGACCGTCCGGTCTGCCCCCGAAGCGCCCGCCGCAGGCCGCGCCCGCGGCGGAAGCTGTAGGGGTTCCGGCAGGACACGCTTGGTCCCGCAGGTCCGCGAGGCGGGGGCAGGCGCACATTTCGCCGCGACAGCGCCAGCAACGGCGGGAGTGGCAACAGTTGCGGAGGGCGGTGTAGTCATCGCGTTAGCCGCTGACGTTGCAGCGGCAGCCCCCATGGAGGCCATCTCCGCCCCCGTGGAGCCCCATGTGGGGAAGAGGGGGTTCTCGGCGGCCCCTGTGGCGTATTGGAAGTCTAGCGCTTCTTTGCTGAAGAAACGGTCCTCGCCGGTCTCTGGCAGGTCCGGCAGAGGATCCAGTTGCTGTTTGTTCGCGGGGGAGGGGGAGGGGTTCGTACGACGGGACGATAAAAAGTGATTTGAAAAAAAAGAAGAACAAGCCTGGTCGGTGAAAATCTAGATATACGAGCACCCCTGGCCCTGGCCCCTGGTTCGTAAAAATATGAAAAAAAATACAGGCTCCAGCCTTCCGGCTGAGAGTTAAATATGATACCAGGTACCGTATTTGACGTAAGAAACCACCCTGGGTGATAATTATTTCACGTTTTGCTTTTTTTATCACCCGGGGTGGTTTCCTGTGGTCGGGTGGTATCTAAGGGAACCCAAGTGATCCGGCACAAGTAATGTTTGAGTTTATATTTATTTATCACCGAGGGGTGGTTTCTCTTGGGGGGGGTGATATCGAGGGGGGTGACGGCAGTACGATGGGTAAGACTTGGAACATGTGGCACACCCACTCAAGCAGCAGAGGGGGGGGACAACAAGGCGCAATCCGAGATGATTGGCACGTTTTGACGCTTCCAGGCAGATGCCAGAGGGGGTGGAAACAAGGGGGTGATAGCATCGCGTAGAAATACACGTAATGATCTTAAATAGGAAAGGGGGGTGATAACAAGGGGGCGACAGATTAACGAGTAGCAGAACCCGTATTGTTTGCATGTATCACTTCATCTGAAAGGTTATTGATGTTCTCGTTGTCCTTATACGTATGGTCGTATACCGTATACCGGTATCATCAGTGATGATACCGATAATGCAACCCGTATGTATCACTTCATCTGAAAGGTCATTAATGTTCTCGTTGTCCTTAACGTATGATCGTATACCGTATACCGGTATCATCAGCGATGATACCGATAATGCCTCCCGTTTGAAAGCTGGGGGTGCTAGCCAGAAGTCCGCACTTGCTTCAACACCGAATTAATCGGTGGTGGTACCGGTACTTGTTCTCCATGATGTCCGGTGCCGGAAGCTGCTTTTGCGTGAACCCCAGGTGATATTCATTTGTGTGTTGTTTGGAAGACCCCAGGTGATATTAGGTTTTGTAGTGTTCGGAAAGCGTACAGGCCCAGGGGGGTGGTATCTAAGGGAACCCAGGTGATAATGGACATTTTTTTCGAGTTTAGCTTTTTTTATCACCAGGGGTGGTTTCCTGTGGTGGGGTGGTTGGTATCTAAGAGAAGGGTGACATCTTACGTCAAATACGGTATGTGCTCTATGGTATAACCCCAGTGACCCGGTCAGAAAAACAGTCAGGAATTAACACCATTGACTAACACTCAGAACTTCCCGAAACATGCG
>JAYJMJ010000130.1:5778717-5792318 GCA_036873875.1 Laminaria ephemera | reverse complement strand
GGTTGTGTATGTCCTCATGAAGGATATAGGTCGGCGACTCCCCTTAGTACTAGTTAGCACCAGGGTCAACAGTTTTTTTTTTGTCATGTTTTTACAATATTTGTGTTATATCATAGTAGTGCCGTTTGCCCGCGATAGTGCCTGCGAAATCGGTTGGCACAGATGGGAGCAACCAGTAGTGTCAGTATGCGGAATGGTGCCGGTTGCCGCTATAGTGCCGGTGTTTCCTGCCGGTACATACCGGCACTATAGAAGGACCACTACTGCTGATGTACCAGGTATATGTTGGATGCTATCATTTCGTTCTTGCGCGCGCCACTCCCAAAGCACTTCCCGGAGGGGAACCTTGTCGAAAAGTATTATTCTTAAGTCATCTTTGTTTGGGTGATACGTATCAAATCACCCGCCCTTTTAATACTGCTATTATACCACGCTCCAATTTATAATTATGACCTACCAGAGCAGTGGCCATTTATATACTTTTGAGCTTAACCACGTACTTCGAAGTACAATAATAGTTTGCACCGTAGCAACGGCAATGACGCGGTCGGTATAAGGCGGAATTTTGGACGGAAACGTGGCTTGACGGTAACATTTTAAATGGCAACGGAAAATCAATATTTGCACGGTACACGTTTTGATGTTCACGGTAAATCAATATTCGCACGGTACATACTTGCATGGCTCCGGTACATTAATATTATTCACGCGGTTCACGTTTGGGCGATTCACGATAAACCCATATGTAGGCGGTGTAGCGCACGAGGGTCATTATTAACCCCTTTGGGGCTTTTTTAAAAGGAAAAGAGTGACAAAATTAAATGACGATTACAGCATGGACCACACAAAGGGTTGCCGGGGCTGGTGGAGTAGGGAACGTGTTTGAAGTGAACGTAGGGGGATGTACGACACGCGCGCAGCATGGTGACAGTTGTAGTGCTGCACGCCCTTCCCAGACGGTTGATAAGACCGCAATTATGGTTTTTCTGGTAGCATTTCTGTAGCAAAAAATACCACCCCCACTTTACCGCGGCGGTAATATGACCGAGTGATCCCTTGTGAAAATGACCGAAGAAAATCGCTACATGCTGATCCGATTATACTAATTAAGATCACACGCCAGCACCCGCAGCGTCGTCAAAAACGTAAATAAACACCATACGAGAAAACCGAAGACACGCTTGCAGCAAGCGCTCAAGCTTGCAACAAAGCCACAGAAAAAACTATGACATCAGGTACAGGGCGTGTTGACGGGCGCATTTAAACTTTCAACATGTGATCGAGTGCAAGCGCAAACTTCTGCCGTAGTGTGTGATTTATATAATTCTGAGATGAATTATCGCATGAAGTCAGCCGAAAACGTAACTCCAGCTTATAACCCCCTTGGGACTTCAAGAGGACACGTGTCGAAAAATAATGAAAATAAAAGCATCAGTCACACGTACAATACGTGGCGGCTCCGGATGCCGAGGTAGGGGATGTACCTCAAGTACAATGTACGGATATCTTCAACACGTGCGTGGTACGATACTACCGTAGTCGTAGTGCTGCACGCGCCAAGTAAACGGTTGGCAACACCGCACCTGGGTCAAGGGCAAAATTTTAACTGAGATTGTTTTGGTGGGCCGGTTACCCGCATTGCACTGACTGTCATTCCAGGCAGGGTGATCAGCACATGTAGCAGTCCAACAACAAGAGGGAACGCCACCACACTCACACCAAAAATGAAAATAAAGCCAAAGGTGCAGAAGAAGCACAACACGCGCTCAGCACAAGGCCGCCGCGGCATGCAGGGCGCAAGGCAGCAGGGGTTAGGGGAAGGTAAGACGTGCGCTTCACGGGAGCTGGCGGAATAAAGATGACGAAGCGCGACGACACAGACAGTTAAATAGCACAGGAGTTACACATTCCAACAAGTTTAGTCAGTCATCTGAACAACTTGCTGCATAGAGCTACACAGGAAAATGGCACAAACCATACACGTGGAGACAGCACAACTAATCCCCCCCCCCTACGCGTATCACCTACCAGGAAAGAGACATAATTCTTATCACCTAATGGTATACCAGGCAACATAATAATATCGCCTACCAGTACGACATGATGCTTTGAGCGCTGGATGAGGCGGAGAAAATATTTTTGGGAAGAGCGGCGCAGGTTAAAGCAGCGCTTATGATACCATCATTATCTTATTTCGATGCGTAGCTGCTGTAGTGTCGTCAAATGCAGTTGGCAAGTACGCCATAAAAAAAATGCACGCGATCAAAACGATCCCCACTCAAAAACCCTGCTAAGATTAATACCACGAACCGATTACGCAGCACCCAACAACTAACTTGACACCGACAAACAATAGTACGCTCATTCGGCAGCTGACCGGGCCCTATTCCGTGACGTTTTTTCCCGGTATACTTTGTATCCAACAGTATTGTAGAATCTCTAGGAGGCCAACAACATACACAAAATACTCAATTTTCTGGGGTACGTACACGTATATACACAAAAACCGGGCCAATACAAGCAGCGTTGTTATTTCGACAGCTATGTTTTCTCCGCCATTGCAACCTGACACCTATCCATAAGGACCACCTCCGTCCTTCCTTCCTCGCACTTTAGGCTATCGATCCTCCGGATTCAGACAGGCTCTACTTTCTACACAATTTTCGGCGCAATTCTTGCCTCAACAATACTTCCTCAGTTTTTTCCGCAATTAACTTGCCGCAATTATCTCGCCGCCATACCCGGCGCTTTTTTTGTAGTCAGCCGTCTTCACACACGTGGAATGAATGTTTGTTTTTGTTTTGTTTGGTATCCTTTCCCCGACACGTTCACTTCCGCGCCCCCTCCGTTTTAGAGGCGACAACAGGGCAGACAATTTCCACCAAAACATTAAACAAACGTTGGTTTACACGCAAGAAAAAATGGAAGGAAAGAAAGAGAGACGGAAAGAAGGAAATAAGGGAAAAAGGAAAAACTGAATGGCATGGAAAAAAGGACACCGAAATACGGAACGAAGGAAGGACGGCATAAAGGAAAGAAAGGACAATCCGAAAACACATAAAAAAAGAGAAGGAAATAAGGAAATACGGAACGAAGGAAATAAGGAAAAAAGGAAAGAAAGATTACCAAACAAAATCCCGCTTCGGTTCTTTTCTTGGTTCGTCGTTTTCAACAAAAGCCTCGCTCGCGAATTAGTACGAACTAAGCGCGACATAAAAAGGAAAGATGAAACAACCGCGACGGCAAGGAGCGTGGTCCTGTATGTAAGCCGTCGTAGGCCACGCCCTGGTCTGGTCTGTCTGTAACGCCAAGGATTATGTATTATCTGGTTTTTGCCCATTCCACACCTCTCTGACGCTTCGTCCTCCCCGTCCGATGATGGTGGTGGTGGTCTGCCGGCAGTGGTGGTGCTGCTGCTGGCAGCAATGCCACTCGTGTGCTGGTTCAGGCGCTGCCTCGCGGATTGGTGCAGACGTCTCCTCGGGAGTGCCACGCAGTCAGGCGTTTCGATCGTCGGCTTCCACCGTTTCTTCTGCAGTCTCTACCCTCCGCACCACTGTCACCGCTTTGCTTTGGCGAGCGGCGGCGGCGGCGGCAGCGGAGAGCCGAGGCGGTCCGATTCGCGTCATGAACTATGTTGGTCGGGTCGGCAAGGGCGCCGAGCCGAACTCCGCTAACTTCCCCAACCGAGAACACAGGGTGGGTGGGTGGGATTGGGTGGTTTCGGAGCGCACAAGCAGAAAGACAGAAAAAAAAAAAATCGAGAGGACTCCGAGAAGGATAACCAAGTCGCGCGTTTCCCACGCTTGGGCTTTTTTCGTTTGACCGGAGAGAGAGACCGCGTGTTTATTTTTTTCAAACACTCCCACTTGGTGATTTTTTTAGCTTTGTTTTCCTGCCATTTTCCATAAACAATTTATACCCTGGTACGCATTAACAGCGCTTCGAGGCGGTTAATGCCCCCACTTTTTCGCTCTTGGTTTTGCTCCCCTCGAACGGAGGCATTTTGAACGATGGGGCGGCTGGCGTACTCCGACGACTTTCTTCGCCACGGCCGTGGTCAAAACCCCGTAACATAAACACAAACAGAGCCGGGTTTTTAGAGGACCCAAACGCTTTGGTCTCCACCCATCCTGTTTGTCCACGTCCGAACACTCGATTTCATCATTGTTTCGCCCAGTATCGGTTCAATTGAACTCATGTTCGTCGTAACATTTTTTAGAAGGCAACACCTTGATTTTTTAACTACTGAATAACTCTTCGCTACTGCTGCTGTTGAGCTATGATCCACATATTCACCTTTCGATACTAGGCCACCGGCGTAACAAAACCGTACGAAAACCAAAACCAAAAATACAGGACAGATGGCGCGGGGACAAAAATGGCCCTCGCGCAGCCCTGCGAAATCAATGTTTAATAGACTGCGGAGGGATAGATTCCGCGTACTGTTTCCGAAGAGTGTTTTTTTGGTCGATATGATAAGCTCCAACCGACACTCGAGCCGATTGGCGGCGAGATCGAGATGCGATCTACGAGGTCGTGCCTGCCGAGGCAGCTGCGAAACGTTCGCACCGACACTCGATCGAGCCGATTAGCGGCGGGGTCGAGGCACTATTAATAGTACCCAGGAATAAAATAAAATTCCAGGAATGAACGTAACCCGGTATTTCACAAGACGGTTTTCTTGACCGTCCTGTGTACCGCCCTGTTCCTGCTACCCTGATCCCACGCCCCGCTCAGAACCCACAAGGCAACCGTTCGATTGTTATTCCGCTCCCATCCGTGTATTTTTTGTCAAACTTGCGAAAATACGAGCGTTAAAAAAAATCATGCCCATGCATTAGAGGTATAGCAAAAAATTTCACAAAGGATCACGCATCTGTACACCAGCAACGTGCAAGCTCGGTTTGGCGGGCGATGATTGCGCCGCGAAAATCGCAATGGTTGGGTCCGCGGACCGCACCTATCGAGCGTCGCAAGACAGTGAAACCCCACCAGTGTGAAACACGAAGAGCTGGAAAAAAAAGAAAAAACATATGAACGTGAAGTTTCTTACTACAGCAGTAGGAATCCGATCAGCCGGGAGCACGCAAACCCATATAATGCCACATACCTGAACGTTTTGTAGACACCAGGAGGAACTGGGGCAGAAAAGAAAGGCCTCTTTGTCCACGCCGAGAGGGTGTGTTTTTGTTGCCGCCGTCGTTGTTTGGCATGGTGCAGGCCAAGGCGAGGAAAACAGCCATACCCTTTGTGGTACCAAGCCGTAAGGCGACGCTTGCTTGTTGGACATGGACACACGCATCGATGGGACTAGAAACGGTGGATCGATGATGGTATGGACACGACACCACGACACCAGGCATACACATGGACATGGTATTTGTTTTGACATGAGTGCCAGGAGCTGAAAGTAGGGCCAATGTGATGTTATCGTGCGAGGGATGGCGTTCGAGATGTATGGGTGTGAGCGCGGTGGGGGTGGGAGAGCGAAGGAAAAAATCGCGAGGGGTGGTAGCGGTACGTGATCGCTCAAAGGGTGCAGTAAAAAGTATACTTGGTACGAGGTACTCGTACCAGGTAGCACATTTTTCACAAAAAAAGTCCTTCAAACAAGTTGCTTCAAAACCCGTACGGCAAAAGTGGTTCAAAGCGTTATATACGATGTGGTCATTTTTTCAAAACAGGTGCAAAAAAAAAAATCTAATCAGTTTAAAGTGTAAATATACTCCCAAGAGAGATATAACCTAAGACAAACTCTCAGCAATACCTGGGCCATGGGATTATTCATCGACTTGCACGTTCATTTTCGCTCCAAGTCAGTTTTTAGGTATAAAGCTTCCCAAGCGAGGAACCCCATATTTTGTAGGTGCATCTCTCTACCATAGCACGCGTCGAATTAAAAAAAATTGAAAACAAAAAGCGCCCGCACACGGCCGTACATATCTGGACGGCAACGGAAAACCACGGTAGTTCCACTTTGGACGGCAACTAAACGGAACACGGAGGAACGCTACTAAAGATACTATAGATATCGCTAGGACTTTACGCTGGCGGATATTTGCAACTATCGTCAACTGTGTGCGTTGGTGGGAAGCAGAAAATTCGAACACAATGTAAGCAGTAGTTCCACAACGATTCGGTTATATATTTATTGTTTTTTTTGCGAGATTCCGGTGGTCGTACGGTTCACGGAGATTCGGGCACGCAAGGCTGGAAAGGAGGCTCTATCTTATTGGCACCGTCGTCAATCAGAAACCCGCTCCCGCTTAAACTCGAGTTAATTGCCGGAATTTTATAAATTTATTACAAAAATTGCACGCCGACCAGTTCAGTCACCATGCTTGTCCTTTAGAAAGTTGTTTTTTTTGTGACGGTGGACGAAATAAGTGGAGGTGACATATAGCAAGAAGCAGGACACCAAAGGGCAATCAAATCGATGGGTGGGGTGCATTTATGTAGCAACTAAAAAAATTGACTGTTCGACGTGATGATTGCGGAGCGTAAGCGTTTATCCAAGTTTAAGCCCGAAGAAAAAAAAATACAGAATAGAAAACTTAAAGCAAGGAAAAGTTGTATACCAGTATAAACTATGGGATTGTAGCAGGGAGGGTTCAGATAGTAGTTGCTGCTGCTTCTTTCTCTTTCTATTAAAGGGAGGGTTCAGATAGTAGCTGCTGCTGCTTCTTTCTCTTTCTATTAAACGAAAGACAGTCGAAGCTCATTGCAAAATAAACAAATAAATAAACGTCTTCTCTATCGAAATAAGAAATAACGGTTTAACGTGAGGACGCGAAAACAAAAAAAACAAGCACTGCGACACGACACGGATAAAACTCGTCGTTCCTATAGGTTCCTATCACAATATTTTCTCATCCATCGGAAGTGATGGTGAACACGGGCTAGATGTCAGGGAAACGAGCCACAGTGACAATATGAGGAGTGTAGGTTAATGCCTGCATGTGGGAGAGAAGGGTTGCGTCCAAGCACTCAGCCGTCGTGCAGAGCCACGGGCGTGAAGCAGTAGCTCTGCTGCTGCTGCTTCTGGTAAATGAAATACAGCCGTAGCTCATCTTCAACTTTATTTGGGTGTTGGGTCGCTTCTTCTTAAATACAGTTCGGAAGGAGATTCGGGAAGCAAATGCCACACGCAACAACCCCAGAAGGCTCAGTACCAAAGGAGATCCGGCAAACGAATGCCAAACGTGATCACCCCAGAAGGCTCGCTCGCGTACCACTAACCCAACACAAGTACGCACAGGCGGAGCGAAACAAGCTGAAACTTCGAGGGGTGCCAGGACAAGGGATCTCGAAAATCGAAAATTCAAGGGGGTGACTCTTGTGGGCGAAGCGGACACGAACACACACAAAAACATGTTTCGATTATTGATCTTGAGCGTTTTGGCTGATCCTGTATTCGTCAGTTTTATTTGTCATTTTGTAAATTGTCATGTTTCCTCTGAAGTCCCAAACATGTTAATAGACGGTAATGGATGCCGACGGTACCCGCTGAAATATCAAGGAAACTCCGACTTGTTTTGGTGACCCGCAGCTGTGACGCTCTAGAGTGGACAGCTGTGCACCAGGTGTGAGTTTTTGCTTCCGTTTGGCCGCAGGGTTTTTCGATGTTGGAAAAAATGGGCTTTTATAACTCGCTTCCGATATGAAAAAAAAAAACAACATAATCCAGAAGAAAATAGTAAAATCCTCCCATAAAACCAGAAGTGAACCACAAAAACCCCCATAAAACCAAAAGTAAACCATGAAAAAACATGAATCCAGAAGTAAACAGTAACCCCCCCCCTAAAATCAGAAGTCAATACAAAAAAAAAAACAAAAAAACTTAACATAAAAAACATACCAGGTACCAGTATACAATACCAGGACCATGTGAAAAGTACACAAAACCCGAATAAAAAATACGTAAAAAGGAAAATTTTCTGTCCATTTGGTTTTAGGCAAGGGTTAAAGCTCAAGTTAATTTTTTTGGCAGCTTGCACGCACAAAAAGAAATTTTGACGAAAGGACGATTCTCAACACAAGTAAACATTTGGAGACCCAGACAACAGAAAACGCAACAATTTAGATGGTGTGGCCTTATCAGTCGTCTAGTGTGAGCGCACAGCAGCACGAGTACAGAGGGCGCCCGCGTTTAAGAAATTCCTTCAGAAGAAAATGAGGCTCGTTTTCTCATGACAAGAAAATTGACGAAAGAAACGGTGCTCAGGGTCGGGTGCCATACTAAATCCCCTACAATAGCCAGTAGTAGCCTGTGCTCAATCAACTATGGCGACAAAATTAGAAACTGAGCCTCGACGCCAAATTGGCGTTTCTTACTAGCGGGCGCTTTCTGTAGTGTCATGCTGCACGCGTGTCTTACAACAACTACTAATATTTGTGCTCAAGTTATGAAAATAAAGTCACCATCCCCTATCCCAGCTGCCCGGTTTCGTTCGTGCGGTCTGTGCTTTGTCATATTCTTCGGCAAGTTTTCCCCGACGTACTATAATCAAGTAATCCGTATAATCACGTCCGCACACAAAACAATACCAGGTATCTAGAATGGTCTGACAACAAGTGATAGAACGGTCACAACACACACCAAGAAGGAAAAAAAGAAAGAAAAAACAAAGTTGCAGAAGCACAACACGCGGTCAGCACATAGCCAGCGCGGCGCGCAGGGCACAAGGCAGCAGGGGTCAGGGGAAGGTCAGACGTGCGCTTCACGGGAGCTGGCGGAACAAAGGCGAGCAAGCGCGCCGACAAAGACAGTTACACAGCACAGCTAAACATTCTAGTACGTCGAGTGAGTGATCTGGACAACTTGCTGACTGCACAAAGTGACACGGGAAGATGGCACCAACAACCCTCTCCCCACCTCCCTATCACCTACCAATCTGGTCGTAAATATAAGCGACACTAGTACGTTGTGAGCAGATCAACAAGGCCCTTATACCTGGTATCATTATCAGACTGGTACTACACGTCCTATGATACGTACCAAATATATATATATATATCAACGTATTATAAATCGTATTACAAAACTTCTATCACCAATAAAATATTGGTATCACATAACACTTCCATCGCTGGACGAGGTGAACAAAAAACATTATCGGGACGAGTGGCGCATGCAACTATTACATAGCGCTTACAAACCCCACCATATCGATGCGCAGCTACTGTAGTATCGTCGACGATATACTTCGAAGAAGACTATGATAAGATGAGGCAAGCTTTTGGTAAAATGCAACTAGCAACAAAAAATCGATGAAAATGTAGACAAACGCCGGATGCTGCGCTAACACAAACCCTCATGTACAAATTATGCTATGAAACGATACCAGCACAAGAGTACCCGCAGCCGTCAAACGACCGGGCCCTATTCCATCACGTTGCCGTTCTACCTATTCCCTGTGAGTATGAGGCCGTTAAAATACCCCCAAAAAAGTAACAACATTCTTTACGTACGTACGTACAACCGGGACGCCGCCGCTGAGAGCCGCTTGTTCGACGTCTCGACCGTTTTGTTTTTTCGCCGTTGAACCGTGAGTTTGTTGAAACACGATTCTCAATCAAAACCACCTCCACCCGTCGCTCCAACTTCGCGTTGTTGCGTTGTAGGTCAACGGTCCTCCGGATTTGGGGTGGAGTACATCGTCCCTTCGTCTCGCCACTGGTCGCCTTTAGTTTCGACACAGTTTTCGCCTCAATTCTTGCCAGAATTACCTTGCCGCATTTATTGCATCCAATATCTCGAGATTTTTTCGCCGCAGTTCTTGCCTCAACTCTTGCCGCAGTTTTAGCCGCAACTCTTGCTTCAATTTTTCGCCGAATTCTTGCCTCTAATGTTCCCCCTCAATTTTCTCCCCATCATTCCTCGCGTTTTTTCTAGTCCGCCGTCTTCACACGTGGGATGCTTTATTGTATTTGCACATTTTGCAATCCCTTTCTGGACCCACTCGCTCCCGCGTTCCCTCCTTTCTACACAGGCGAACACAATACGGCAACAAAATTCCAATCAAAATATATAAAAAAAATGATGCTTGTGCAAGCAAAAAAAGGTAGGAAATAAAAAATAAAATAAAATAAAATAAATAAATAAATAAATAAAGAAACAAATAAACAAACAAATAAATAAATATATAAATAAATATATACCTGGTACATAAATAAGGCTAAAACGACGGATACACGACAAAAACTAAGAAGAAATATATAAAAAGAAGGAAATAAAGCAAGGAAAAAAGAAAAAAACACAGTTCTGGCTCTTGTCTTGATTCGTCGTTTTCGACTAAAGCTTCGCTCGCCAAAAAGCGCAACAAGTGAAAGGTGAAATGGCCGCGACGGCAAGGAGCGTGGTCCCATCTTTCCGCCGTCGCGGGCCACGCCCTGGTCTGTGTCCGTAACGCCGAGGGCCTCCCCCCTCTCCCTCATTCCCCACCTCTCTGAAGCGTCGTCCTCCCTGTCCGATGGTTGGCCGGCGCACATGCAGGCATCGTCGCTGACCCCGCCAGAACGAAGCAGCACCAGCATCACCATCGACGATAGCGGCAGCACCCCCAACACCACCAACAACAACCAGCAGCAAGAGCCACAGCAGCAGCAGCACTACCACCACCGCCATCACCAGCAGCAGCATCACCACCACCACCACCACCACCGCAGGTGGCAGCACCAACACCATCACAAGAAGCAGCATCAACACCACCACCACCGCGGGTGGCGGCAGCAGCAACAGGAAAACCGCCACCACAGGTAGCAGCAACAGCAGCAGCAACGTCACTTCGCGTGCTGCTTCAGGTGCTGCTGCCTCGCGGATAAATGAAGGCGCTCCCCGCGGTCTCCCGGGAGCGCCACGCAGCACGCAATCAGTCACACGTTTGCTCATCCGGCACCCACCCTTCACCGCCTTTACAGCACAGCTTTCGCGGCGTCTCTTCTGGGGCACCCCGCAGCAGCACGCAGATAGGAGGCGTTTTGATCGTCCATCCGTTTCCGCCGCCGCCTTCCGTCGCTTTCACAGCACACGTTTCGCGGCTTCGGCAGCTTTGCTTTGGCGGCTTCGGCAGCTTTTGCTTTAGCGTTTCGCGGCTTTCGCCACTTTGCTTTCGTGGCTTCCGCAGCTTTGCGTTCGCGGCTTCCGCAGCTTTGCGTTCGCGGCTTCCGCAGCTTTGCGTTCGCGGCTTCCGCAGCTTTGCGTTTGCGGCTTCCGCAGCTTTGCGTTTGCGGCTTCCGCAGCTTTGCCTTTGCGGCTTCCGCAGCTTTGCTTTCGCGACTTCCGCAGCTTTGCTTTCCCGGCTTCCGCGGCTTTCGCAGCTTAACGCGGCTTCCACGGCTTTGCTTTGGTAGCTTTCCTTCCGCAGCTTTTGCTCTCCCGGCTTTTGCTCTCGCGGCTTTTGCTCTCGCGGCTTCGGCAGCATTGCTTTGGAGGCTTCCGCAGCCTTGCTTTGGCGGCTTCCGCAGCTTTGCTTCCGCAGATGTGAGTTCGCAATGTCAGTCGCGGCCAAGGGCAAATAAGAGCTGCCCGATTCGCGTCATGAACTCTGTCGATCAGGCCCGATCGGGTCGGCAAGCTCACCCGCCGAGTCGAACGCCGCCAACTTCCCCTTTCCCAACAGAGAAGAGCTCAACGAGAAGAACACAGGGTGGGGGGCGGGGCGGGTGACTTTGGGGGACAAGGGCGGGAAAACAAGTTTTTTCGAGAAGTATCATCGAGTCACGCGTTTCCCAACCCGTTCTTTTCATCACTACAACCCTTTTTTGTGCCACAGCAAAAATGCTCCAAGTCAAATCCCTGTGTAACAAAAACAAACGATCCCAAGTAAAAATTCTCAAGTATTTATTTCCCCCCCCCAAAAAAACGTGGGTGTGCTGTAAAATCCAGGTCAAATTCCAAGTATATGTTTTCCCAAAACAAAAACGCGGCTGTGCTGTAAAAATGATCAAAGTGAAGCCCCACGTAATGTATATCCGCATCACGTGGGTATGCTGCAAAAAATCCAAGTAAAATTGCCCCCAAAACGTGCTTGTGCAATTCTGCATAAAAATCAATAACCGGGCGAAAGAGCAGAGCCAGAGCGACCAGGTGTTAACTTTTTAACACTTGATTTTTTTGCTCTGTTTCCTCGCCATTGTTCCATTTCCAGTAATTAATTCATCGTATTATACGATGCCATAATAATAATAGTGTGTTTCGCAGGAGGTTTACGCCCCCAGTTTTTCGATCCTTTTCTATGGAGGCGTTTTGGACGACGGGGCGACTGGCGTGCTTTTTAACGGTTTTCATCGCCATGCCCCTGAAAAAAAAAAAAATGACACATGAAAAAAATGGTCCGTTCTTGACCCAAACTATTTTCGTCGACACATCTTGTTTGCCCATTTTAGACTATTACTCAAGGTCGATTTCATTGTTTTTTCGACTGTTATTCATTCGATTGAACTTCATTCATGTTCGTCGTTTCTTTCTTTTTTGAAGGCGACATAGTTTGCTCTTTTTTCTACTGAGCTACTGTTCACTACTACTGCTGTTGAGCTATAATTCGCACGGTAAGTTTTCAATCCCAGTCCAGCAGCGCAACAAAACCTGTACGAAACCAAACAAAAAAGACAAGACAGATGGACCGCAGATTCACATGGCCCTCGCGCAGCCCGATGATTTCATGTCGCGCGCACGGTCTCCAGGCGAAAATCTTGCCCAAAACAACCAAATGTTAGAAAAAAAAACTTAAGGTTGTAGTAGAAAACGTGAAAAAAAATAAGCGCCTACCGGGGAGGCCTACACTACTAGTTAACATTTCTTGTTTGTGAGTAACGCCCACCCGACAACTGAAAACCCAAGTACCCTACCCTCTCCCAAGCTGACGCCAAGTGCCACCCAACGTGGTATTCGCTTGTCTTGTCGTCGCCTTTAGGCATGACGGTACTCGATAGTTGAAATCGTTCGCAAAGTTCCTCAAGGGGCCAAGAAAGGGGGGCCGGGGATGGGGTCAAGGGGGGTGGCAGGGAGGGAGGGACGGGGAAGCGGGACAGACAAGAAAAACACTAAAATAAGCATCAACAGCGACGGTGACCTTGTGTGCTCGACTTCTTTCTCGTCTGTCCCCCCTACGATAGAGCACGAGGAATAATCTAAACAAAAAAAAGCAAACACCGGTTCCGGTCTCTCTTCCTTACAGACCGTGCAAACGGTCTTTTTCACATGTGGGTTGGAATGGGTTGACTCCATCCAGCCATTACCTCGCTCGCGCGCATCCCAGAGGCAGGATCAGGGAGGGGGGGGTGGGGGGCAGATACACGGAACGCTTGCTTGTTTTCTCGCTCACGCCTTTGTACCCAATGCATGGTCACGCTCGTTCACGGACAGAGACGTTCGATATTTCATGTTGACGCTCGCTAAGCTAGCTTATGCACGCTGACGCACGCGCACACCCGACAACAACACCCGGGACGAAACTACCCAGTCGTCAAAAAAACAAATGCGCTTCCCGCCCTCCACGCCTCCTCCGAGAGACGCGGCGTCTCCAAAAAAGCGCCACCATGTGCCACCCCGCCCCCCCCCCCTACACCTCCTTCTCCGGCTTAGCGCCGCGGCTGCT
>JAYJMJ010000130.1:5738215-5752904 GCA_036873875.1 Laminaria ephemera | reverse complement strand
GCATGTTTCGGGAAGTTCTGAGTGTTAGTCAATGGTGTTAATTCCTAACTGTTTTTCTGACCGGGTCACTGGGGTTTCTATTTTTGTCCTCCCTATCTATGCCGTTGCTTCCAACGGCATATACTCGTACCCTGAACGCTCAAGCCATCCTCAGTCCCTAATTGCCGAAAGAAAAATTATTTTCTTTCTTTCTTTTCTTCGAGTTCTTTGAAGAACCTTCCCGGGTATCCTTCGTACGGTTCTTTGTTCTCTCCGTTCTCTTTGCTCCAAAAGTTTTTTCTCGTTTGTTATTATTATACTACTACCGCAGTTTACTGCTACTACTGCTGTTGTTGTAGTAGTTACTGGTATTGTACTACTACTGCTAGCTGTAGTAGTATTAATAGTACAGAACACAGGGCACCGCAGTATCATACCAGGTCCCACCAGCTGAGCTGACCTTGGCTCGGCTCAGCTCAGCAGCTCGGCGCAGGGCAGCGCACAGCGCTAGCTCAGCAGCGCGGTGCGGAGCCCTTGTATTACATATGATACGAGCACGAATAGTCTGCATGCGCAGCTCGCACAGAGAGAGACCGAGGCGGATTTCCTCGCATACAGCAGTGGGGGTCCCACTTGTACACTCGTACAGCGATCATGGAATCGTTTCAATTGTGTGCGCCACTCGTATGTTCGTACAAGTACATACACGTACAGCATTCGTACGTAGATCGCATAGACTGCACAGGAGGAGAGCGCGTATCAAGGACAACAGCAAGGATCCTAGACTAATTCCAAGTAGTTTGTCCCCCAAAACGTGGGTGGGGGTAGCGATGAGTGTGGCTAAACGATACTGCTGTATCGTGGACAGCGCGGATATGATTGTAGACGGCGCCAAGGCGTTCAACGACAAACAACAGAGCAAAAATCCGCTGGGAACTCTGGGTCTGTCAGCATTCGGGACAAAGTATACCACACTATTATCGCGATTCGTACACATGATACATGCATGTATTATGTGTGGTCGAGGTGGCGGTGGTGTGGTGGGTGGGTGGATGGTGGTGGTGCTTACAGCGTGTGGCATTACTGTTAATAAGGATGCTGCCTGCTGTGATGCATATTTGGGTGGCTTCCCTCGGCGGAGGAACGCAGCTATCCAAACACGCCAATCTTCCCCCGGGGGCGATTCAAGAGAATAGGCCTGCATGTCATGTGTGCTCCCCCCCCCTTGAAATGGAGTAACACGCCAACCCTCCCGCGGGGGCGATTCAAGACAGTAGGCCTGCACGGCATGCCTCCCCTAATGGAGTACGACGGAACTACCGTGATATGACGGTAACCAACCGCGGCATGTCACGGAAACGCATTTAGTGTTATGTAACTGTTGGTACTCGTATAATTCGAAGTGTAAGCTGCCAGTCCTTCGGCGCGAGCTATATGAACAGGAGTCTGTATCGTTTTCGTTTATCGTATCCACTCCCGCCAAGACTGCAATGTACCAGGTATCACATTATTGTGTTTTATCGCAGGCGCTCATGAAAAGTCCCATGGGCGCGCATGGGCACCCGCGGCATGTTACGGGCTGTCACACGAGCGCCCGTGATATGTCGCGGGATGTCACGACATTCCACGTAAATTCCGCGGACACCCGCGGGGCCTACTTGGAATGTTGCGGAATGCCACGGAAAATTCCCGCGACATCCCACTTGAAATTGCGCGACATTTCCCAAGGAGATTAATTTCGACCCACAAATAATCCACTAAAATTTTTGAATAAATACTCATTTGTACCTGGTATTGGTACACCACTAATTAGTTCATCCGCAGTTGCTAAACCCCTACCAGTAGACTAATTGCTAAACGACCAGTTGCGTACCTGCTAATACTAAGACCAAACCACTAATTTGCTTTCAGAGCACTCGCGAGCGTTCGCGAGAGCTCGCGAGAGCTCGCGAGCACCCGTCAAGAGCTCTCGGCAAACCCATAATTGTTTAACTAGACTACTACTACTGTATTTGTAGACTGATTACTAATCCACCAGTTACGTACCAGGTAACTGCTAATATTCTACCAGGTAAGCACTAAGTACCAAACCACTAGTTTTCGTTCGGAGCACCCGCGAGCACCTGACAAGAGCGCTCGGTAAACCCTCGAGCGCTCGTGAGAGCTCGTGGCAGCTCGCGGGCGCTCGTGAAAACTTGTGAGAGCTCGTGGGCGCTTACAGGCATTCGCGAGCGCTCGCTAGATCTCACGGGCGCTCGCTGCATCTCGCGGGCGCTCACGGACGCGCACGGGCACTCGAGGGATTTGCTCACGGTCGCGGTCACGAGCGGTCACGGGCACTCACGGGCGTTCGCAGGCGCTCACGAGCGCCCGCAAGCTCTCACGAGCGCTCGCTAGATCTCGCAGGTGCTCGCTAGATCTCGCGGGCGCTCACGGGTGCCAGGGGGGTCTGCTCACGGTCAGCTCACGGTCACGGGCGTTCGCGGGCGCTCAAAGGCGCTCACGGTAGCTCGCGTCATCTCACGGGCGCTCGCGACATCTTGCGGGCGATCGCTAGATCTCGAGGGCGCTCATGGGCGCTCACGGACACTCACAGACGTTCGCGGGCGATCACAGGCGTTCGCGAGCGCTCACGGACGCTCGCGAGATCTCGGGTGGGAGGTTTCGTGGAAAGTCTCATGGGAATGTCTCATGGGACCTCCAGGCAAAACGTCCCGCCAAGGGAAACCCTGCGACAACCCAAGCGAGTTTTCATGAGAACCAGCGACATCTCGCGGTAACCCGTGGGTTCACACTCGGGATTTCGCGGGCTCTCACGAAAACGCGCTTGGCTTGTTGCGGGATGTCACGACATCGCGCCGGAAAATTCGCGGGTCCTCATGAAAGCCCCTGAGCGCCCAAGAGCGCCCACGAGCGCCCGTGGGAACTCCCACGGGCTCCCGCCCAAACACACAATAATGTACCACTCCCCAAGACTGTAGTGCCACCTCCGAACAAGCGCGTCTCAAAACGGACTGTATTTCGCTCTTGGCAAATGAATTTCGACGCCTGCATCGCGGAAGAGGGGGGGGGTGATGGTGGTGTGCATCTCAGTGGGTACCGACGCGTACGTGGTAGTAAGAAACGGAGGCGCGGATTGCCTGCCGCATTGCCAGGCAAGCGTACCAGACAATCAAACGGCCAGCCGCATGGCCACGGGGTCCCCGCCCTCATGGCCACGGAGCCCCTTGGGCAAGTAAAGAGATACCTCGCGCGGGTCATGGGCACGGATGCGTCCCGCTAAGCATGCAGGAGGGCCGACAATGGGGCACAGTGGGCGTACGATTACACTTTCGAGGTACCAGGAGCGGGAGGCACACTATTTCCTCACAGAGGGGTGTTTGGGAGATCGGCTGACGCTGAGGCCTCACCAGCAGGCCGAGGCGTCCACCGAGGCGGGAGGGCTCGAGTAGCGTCGGTGAAAGCGAGGAGAGGATTCCCGCTTCCATCGGGATCATTTGTCGGAATTGTACTGCAGGTTCAACCCGTACCGGGCATGTGTTGCAGCAGGCTGCGCTAGGATATAGTACGCTACTGTGTGGTGACTGTCGGAACCAGCGCCCGTTGTTTGCGCATACAGGCTGGATTGCCGGTCACCATAGGACGCTGGCCCTTTGCTCGTTGACCGATGTTGTTTCGCATCATGATTCCGATGCTGAGGCTACTGATCATCGTCCCTCTTGTTCCCCGCCGGGTTCATCCCAGGCATTACTCTCGCAGTCTACCTATTTCGCTGCTGGGTACACTGTAATCACTGTAGCGCTAACGTTGTACTCAGTGAAACTGTTGTTGTTTATGATTATGCCCCTGGTGGTGTAGTATGGATTCCAACTGATCAGATGTGGTGGTAGTTCGTGGTAGTGCTGCCAACAACGAGACAATAGGTATCCAGCGGGATGGGACTCTCTTTCGTTTTCTGACCCTTCCCACGGCTCCTGCGTTGCCCCGCTCCCTGGGAGTGGCGTGCAAAACCTCGCAACGGTAACTCCAAGAAAAAAAAGCGGGAAGCGAAGAGGAAGAAGAGGGCAAACGACTACCAGTGGTGACACAGCAAGGGAGTTCATTTCCCGCGCGTGAAAATGTTCCAGTGGCTCGTTGATTGCCCCCCGCAGTCAAGGGCCGTTGATAGGATGGGGGGGGGCTTCATGAGGCGTTGGCTGAGGTCTACTAGTCGTGAAGAGCGCGTGGGAGGAGTAAGAAGCGTGCGCTGGTCAGACTCTACTCTTCGGAAAACGTACAAATACCAGAGCTGCCGCTCTTTTAACCAACGTCCAAGCTCAGCACCTTCGAAGGGGGCGCGGAACTACGGAGACGTGCTAGGTGGCCGGAGCGCTGGTTTGACACCGACGTTCACAGGCGTTGGGCTGGGAGGATACGACAGCGATGGGACGCCGCGGAAGAACGGAGGATCAGAAAATCGCCGGATGCCCGCTTGGCACCGGCGCTCACATGCGCCGGGCTGGGGGGTATTGCCGCCAAGGGGAATCTGAGGAAGACCGGAGTGTCGGTTGGCTGGAAGGCGCACGCTGCTACTGGGCCTTGACTGGGATGCCCTTCACCGACGCTCACATGCGTCGGGCTGGGGGGGTATTGCAGGCACGGGGAGCCGAAGAAGAACGGAGGATCGGCTGGATGGAAAGCTCATGCTGTTACTGGGCCGTGACCGGGATGCCCGTTTTGCACCAAAGATAGTTATGCGTCGGGCAGGGGGGGGTGCTGCAGCAGGCTGCACCATAGTAGATTGTGCTGGTGCGTGGTGACTTTCTGCGTCAGTGACTCGCCGATATCGAGCCGTCAGAAGGCTGTCTCTCAAACGTTGGAGGTTTCGAGGATCGGCTCACGAGAATGGAGTACCCTCCATAGCTTGCGAAAATCTCATAAAGCCGCAAAGCCCCGCCCGGTATATCTAGATACCCCCCCTAAACGGAATATCAAAATCAAACCACCACGATCTCCACTGCCGGTCGGTATGCCCTCGGTCACATGTCCACCTGCCGTGTATACATATCACCCGTGAACGTGCTTGAGGCATCGTTAATCAACCCCGTTGGTTGTTTAGATGCGTGCCACGGTAAGGGTTGCGGGTTTTAGGCCAAACGGGTTTCTGTATGGCGGGCTTCTCAACTGACGAGCTGCCGAACATATTTGAAACCCTGTTCGTTTTTCCTAATTTATTAGTTGTACGTACACCTAACCTGTGGGATTGTCCATCATGGATGATATATGTGAACAAATATTTGTCAAAGTCGAGTTTGAGTGAGGTATGGAGCTCTTCAAGTGAGGATACTCGGAAAAAAATTAGGTGCGTCTCTACCGTAGTACCTGGTAAGCATCTTTCGACAGCTGGAAATATAGATTTGATGCTCTCTAATGGGAGCTACGAAGCCTGGGACGAAACCCTCTCAAAATGATTCGAGACAACACGGTGACCCTGTCTCGCACAATAATAGCAGTCTTTACTGCTTATTGGTCGAGTGCTCCGACGTGCTTTAACACATGCAGGTTGGGGGACCGAATGCAGAGGGAGCAACCCAAATTTGGACTTGTCAACCGGATTGGAAGGAACCTGCCGGAGGTCCGCGATACACGGGAGGTTCCAAGGGAACATAAGGCCCGTGTTGTCCCTGACTCTTGGCTGGGATGGTGTCTTGACAGAGGGGAGGACCCCACCTCGAAGGTTTCCGGTGATTGACATGCTCGCGACGCATGACGCATATCAATTCCCCGGAAAGCAACAATCCTACAAGACGATGAACCGGGGCCATCTGAGTGCGCGGCTCTTCTGGACCAGCAGCTCAAGACGGAACGCCCGCCGGGGCCACACAACCAGCTAGGGGGGAAGGAAACCAAAAACTCCTTCCAAGGCCCGCCACAGGTTCGGTCTAGGGCGGGGGCTACCACCTGCCTTCGGGCGCGGCCAACGGGTTCGCTTCCAGACATACAACCCCCAGCGTTCGTGGGTACAGGGAAGGCTTATAGCTGAGATTGAGGAGTACGTGGCGGTAGCATGCCCCAGCTGCAACGTGGTGGACATCGACATGCGACGCGCGACACGTAAGAATACGCCCGCCTACGCACCTTGAATATCCTCGACACCCTCCATGCATGGTACACCCGCGGGCAGACAAATAAATCATCATACGTGCTAAATAAAAAGGGCCTCCTTGGCGCACTCGCCCTGAGATGGCCATGCACTGGGCTTCTATGGCGGAAAGCTCTGCATCCTAGAGACCCAGCTTATTGGTGTGCCTCCACACATCTGTATTCCATGACAGACACTAGTCTCCGATCGGTTGTCGTACTAGCATAATCCGCGCCGGATAACGCCTCCAGAAAACTCTGTCATCCAGTGCACACACTCCGGTGCGTGGAAGTACCTGGCTAGCGCGTTCTATGCGGCTTTTCGAGTCGTCGGGGCCCAGTCTTGTTCGCAAGCAACATCAGGTTACCTGCTGCTTCGATAAACGGCCAGTCTCCCTTAGGTTGATCCTCTCGACGAACACTTCAAGCTGAGAACACCTACAGTCGGAATCATCACTACCAGGTAGGAGATAACGCCGAACTTCTCCACAACCTGGTCTATTCAGGTATACTGTTGGTGCACTCTTGGCAGGTGATAGCACAGGCTTGCACTGGTAGTTGTCACCCAACCTGGCTAGTGCTTGGAAAGTGCAGAAGATGCTTGATGGTGAACGTGCCTCTTTGCGGGCCAGAGAAGCTTGAGTGAACTATAGGCTTTGGCAGTCCATGCTTGTACTCGATGATTAGAAGGGGAGAACATAGTAGAGCAAGATCATCAGTGAGCAGACTGGGGGCTGCGGTCTTCTATTAACAGTGCTTCGACGTCTGGAGTAATGCAATGCCCTTAGCAACGAACAGTTTTAGAAGAACTGAAATCCGTAAGGAACGACCCTTGTCAACTCCAGAATATGATCAAAGTGACTTCTACGTGTATAGATGTCTCATTCTAGCAAGGGTATATGTAGAAACAAGACTTCCTGTTGTGAACAATCAGTGGTTGCTCCACTGCCAATCTACGGGACACCGCGACACACAGGTACACATGTTCTACTGCTGCTACGATACTCCATGAAACTGGTTGTAGTCTCTACTGAACATATATCGCGACAATAGGCTGCGGGTGGCCACTTCTAACGCTCCCCCTCGATGGAAGTATAATCTGCAAACACTGCTCATGTCGCAAACGCATACGATTGATATACTTGGAAATCTACCATGAGGCCATCGCCCTAGTTAACGTTTGTCCAGAGAAAGGGCGTCGCAAACATTTCTCTCCCTTTCCACTGTTGAGCTTGTCAACTCAATCGAAATAAATGATGTAAATGCCGGCGCCATTGATGTCAAGCTAGTTCTGAACAACTTCAGTTGAACACTGACTTCAAACATGCGTTTAAACAATTGGCTGCTCGAAGGAACGTCCAAGGGTTCAAAGCCTACCGTGTTTGCATTGACCTCAAAAACATGCTAGTGACTCATATGTTAGAGTAATGCTACACATGCTCACGAATATACCTTGTGCTCCTAGTGTGCTACTGGCTACGAAGTCACTGAAATCGTTGTTGCGGATGTAGTTAATGAGGCCGAAGTAGACGGTGAAGATAAGTATCTTATGGA
The DNA here is from genome assembly GCA_036873875.1 of Laminaria ephemera. Taxonomy (NCBI): domain Eukaryota; class Phaeophyceae; order Laminariales; family Laminariaceae; genus Laminaria; species Laminaria ephemera. The sequence goes on along the minus strand of JAYJMJ010000130.1, from coordinate 5,745,251 downwards.
GCTGATGTAACTGGTGACGGTGACGTAGCTGACGGAGCTTGTGTAGGGTGTGGAGCTTATGCAAGTCGTGTTTCTGATGCAGGCGCTGCTCTATCGTATCTCCATTCTGTTGTCTGAGTGTCCCTTTCGCGCCGGTGATGTTAGGTCAGATTCTGAAATCCTTGATCAACTCGATGAGGCGCCGGTGGTTGATGTCTGCTGAGGGATCTTGCTCCCAAATTTTAGATGCGGTCCTCGATCGGCACTTAGTGGGTGCTGACCTCGCTTCCTGCACAATCTCGTAGATGTAGAAAATCCAAAGAGCAACGCGAGCTGAAGGTGTGGTTTTCTTCCACATGCGAAACTGAGGTGTTTTCGATGTGGAACGTGACGCACTCGAGGATGCCTCTGATCCGCAGCTCCTCCATCGTGTTATTAATAGCACAATTGACTGCTTTTATCGCAACAGCGCCACTGTGTTAAATTTTCGCCCCCATAATAAACTCGGCCATGATTCCTTGAAGCCACACCTTGAAGCCGACTGGACTGTGTGATGACATCGACTTGCCGTTCCCTGGGTTGTCACACCAGTTACCGTCCGAAAACCCCGATAGGGTGAACCCCGCTTACTTGTACGTGATGTCGATTTTGATCGTGCCGGCAACGTATCGGAGAACGTACTTGACTGCCTTCATGCGTGCATTGGATGGCCGTGGCATTGCTGTCGTACGGAGCCACTCCAGTATTGATGAGGCAAGGGATGACGACGATGATGATGACGATGATGATGATGACGATGATGATGATGACGATGATGATGATGATGATGATGATGATGATGATGATGATGATGATGATGATGATGATGATGATGATGATGATGATGATTATGATGATGGTGATGGTGATGATGATTATGATGATGATTATGATGATGATGATAATGATGGTAATGGTGATGATGATGATAATCAGCTGATGATAATGATGGTAATTATGATGATGATGATTATGATGATGATGACGACGATGATGGTGATGATGATGATGATGATGATGACGATGATCATATCGACGATGATGGTTGATGGAGATGGCGACAATACTGAAGCTGACGACGCCGATGATGATGACGATGATGATAACTTTGATGATCATGATGACGATACTGATGACGGTGAAGATGATCATGACGATGACGATGGTGATGACGATGATCATGACGATGACGAATATGATGATGATGATGATAACGATGATGCTGATGAACACGATTGTGATGCCGATGGCGGCTGAGCGGCTGCCCCATGTTAGGGTGATGATGTCGGAGGTCCTTGCTCCGTGTCTTGGTCGGCTAAGGGCGCCATTGTTGGGACTCGTTGAGAAGTTGATGGGCCCGGTGATGACGGTGCTACGACGAACGTGTAGCTGATGGATTTTAAAAGGGGTAATTAAAGGTCCGAAGTCTACGTAGAACGCAAAATAGCTGTGAAAGTGGCAGCAGCAGTACCCGTCAAAGCAGGGTATAGCTGGGCTGTAGGTGTAACTCTGCTTCAGGTTTTCCATTCTCATTTCCATCGCTAATATCCAAAGAGCTGCCTTCCATAGTCCCACGGCTTCTGGGTATGTGATCGGAAGTACCACCACTTTCTCCCGCCGATCGGCGCTTCGGTCTTCGAGGGTCTGCCCAAATAGCGAACCGTCGCGATTGAGGGTCGATTGAGATCCTTTTCGTATTTGCGCGCCGGTGTCCCGAACATATAGGGAATCTTACCCTATGCACCATCACTTCAGTAGGGTTGGCATCCTGCTCGTCATTGGTGGCCACGGGCCTTAGGGCCAGTCCAAACGAGGAAATATTATCTGAAAAAATGAAATGAAAAAAAACGAAAAGCAGAACTAAAGAGCAGCTGAGCCTCATTGGTCAGATAGAAGAAACTATTATTAATAGTACAGATCCCGATAACCTCTTTTGGTTTGTTCGAAACCATTTAATTTTTTCGAAATGGGGTCGATATTATCGAAATATGGGATAACAGGGGCGAAGAGGAACATAGGATGACCGGTTCGCAAGCACACGGTGGCGGTTCGCAAGCACACGGTGGGTGAGGTAGTGCGTGAGGCTGCCACGGGGCTTGTCCGCCGCCGAAACCAGCATATATGGGTAGGGTTTGACCAAGCGGTGGTTATGCAAGAAACCAGAGGGCCATCACGTTGTTGTGGTACATATATTTTTCGATGAGGATGCCACCCAGTAATCCAACGGCTGCCGACGAACAAACATGACCAACACACAACCTCCAAAGCACTCACAAGGGAGCGGGTTGGACCACGAGCACCGCCTACTCTCAGGGGTGCCTCAGGTGTGCGAGTTGGGTGTATTCAGCTGAGTCATCGGGTGCATTCGCCGTGAGTCGGTGTGCTTTGGCGGTTGAATTATTCTGTGAACTTGCACCGCGAGTTTTAGCGTAGAAGATCGATCATTTTCGGGGGTTTTTTCAGATAATTATTTATGTGGTTTGGAATGAACCTGCGTTTTTTATCAAAAAGCGAAAGGACCTTCCTTTTTTTCGTTTTTTTTTCATTTAATTTTTCATTTAATTTTTCCTCGTTTGGACTGGCCCTGAGCGAGCGTAGCGGGCGGCGAATGCCGCCCGCGGAGCGAAGCGCCTTGCAAAATCATAAACAATTCACCCCATCATCGTTACACAACCACAAACAATAGGTACACACGTGTGCACAATCCATGGACCCCCTCCCTCCAGCCGCCCCGCCCATCCACCCACCCAAACACCCGAACACACACCCAACCAAACCCAAACAACCTACCCAAACAACTAATCAAACACCAACCAACCAACAAACCAACCAGCCTACAACCCAACCAACCCAACTCAACCCAATTCCTGCTCACCTGTCCCATAGCGAGGATCTCGAAGATCACATCCCGCGGCAGAGACGCCCGTATGGCCGCCAACTTCCTCAGTCTCGTCTGCGGGTTCCTCCACCAAAACGCCGGAAACTCAAGCGGTTGCTTCTGATGGTGGCGCTTCTGCTGTAGCTGCCGCTGCTGTAGATGCTGCTGCTCCTGCTGCTCCTGCTCGCCGAGGCTAGGCCCGGGGGGGGCAGGGCCCGACCCCGGCCCGGGGGGGGCGATAAGGGAGGCCGACGCGGGGAGGAAGGCGTTCGCCGCGTCCGAGGACGCCTGCGCTAGCGTGTACAGAAACTCCATCGTTGTCGCCGAGTTTTGCACGATCGACGGGGAGAAAAGAACGAGCACGAGAAAGTCGCGGCCCTGCGTGTACACGGGGGCGCCGACTGCGGTTCGGAGGGGGAGGTCCGACCGCCCCAGCAGCCCTTCTTCTACTGCTGTGTTCGCCCAGACGACCCCACTCCCGTCCCGCACCGCCTCGCAAATCTGGAAACCCGACGGATTGACGGATGGATGGATGCATGGACCGGATGGATAGACCAGCCGAAAGACAGACACACAGACAGACAGACAGACAGACAGAGCCATATAGACAACGGCAGAGAAGTAAAAGGGGAGGCATGGGGAGAAAGAGAACAATTCTAAGAAAAAGTACATCAAACGTCCGCTCGTCGAACGAAATCCTTGGCGCGCCAAGCAAGCACACAATACACACACCACAGCACGCAACATACCACACACACAACACTACAACACACAGCCCACAATACACACCACAGCACACGCCACACACATCACACCTCACACCCCACACCCCAGATCCCACAACCTCAACAACCCCCAAAACCCACCAGAAGCGAAAACTTGTGTTTGGACACGCACCACACGCCACACCTCACAGCCTCAACAACCCCCAACCCCCAAAACCCACCAGAGGCGAAAACTTATGCTTGGACACGTCGCCGTGGCTCTGCTCCCAGTCTTCCGAGGGCGTCACGAGCTTCGACCGCTGGTTCCTAAAGGAGGGGGAAGTGTAAAGCTGGACGAACCGCATTGGAGACGCCCTAGCCCTGTCGCCACCGCCATCCCCGTACCCCTCCTCGTCACCGCCTTCTCCTTCACCACTCCCATCACCTGACGCAAACAAACAAACGATACGCATGCACACACGTACGCACACAAGAAGGCATGGCGGGGGAAACAGATAGCAGTGAGCCAGGCGGAGAAAGGAGGCAGACCGACCGACCGACCGACCACAAGGAAAACATGCGCGATTTTCGTGTTGTTTGCTGAAAATCCTTCCGTGATGTTGGATGGCTTGACGTTATACACGGCTGAGGCTGATTGAAGTCATTGTATTTAATGTTGTTGTGGGTATATACCGTGGGAGGGGGGAGGGGGGGCGTACTCATGTGTTGCTCGCCTAAAGTCATTTGATCATTGACTACGCATCCCCGTCGAGACGGAGGGGGGGGGGGAGTATTAGGCGCGCGGGTGTTTGTGTCGTGCCGTGACATTGAAAACAGCATTAATCCTTTTGGGACCCAAAGATAACGACCAAAAAAAAATCCACTAGCCCGATCTTCTCAAACGTCCATCAATAGGAAGAGCGTGCTGTAGTGCGAGTATCACCATGCTGCGGGCGTGTCGAGCAGCTCCGGGCAACGCGGTGTGGACACATCCCATACCCCAGTACGAGCCCCGGCTGGTTCATGTGGCCGACGCTGCAATCGTCATAGTATATGTTTTCGACATGTTTGTGGCGTGTCCTGCACTAATCTCTATACTAAAAAAAACACGGGTTTCTCATGCTTCGTGCAGAAACCAAGCCAAAAATGTACAAACTCTCAATTTCTTGAACGCCGTCGTGTGCTGTAACTGATCAGGCAACTTCCAATTTCTTCACGCTATGTTTCTCGTTGTTTTCGGCAGTCCTCCAAATCAACGATCAACCGTCAACGCTGGAGGAAAAAAAAAACTCAGATTTTTTTAAAGCCGGTTTTTGCGGTGCGGTGGCGTTTTTGATGCCGGTATGTGCGGCGCTACGACCCTTTTAATGCCGATGTCCGGTGCTGTGGCCTTCGGGGCAGCTGATTGGTCCCTATGAACGGGTCGCGAAAGGGTTACGTTAAGATTTTTGCTCGGATTAAATCCCCAATCCCGATTATCTTACGAGGCCAGATAGTTGGCAGTGGGGTTTCCTACCTGAGCAGGCGGTTACGCACGGAACCATTCCTGACGACACTTTAGCAATCGAGATGGACTATTCCGAAAAAACCCGTCAAACGGCGGAAACCACGCGACAAGTTGTCGAACACAATAGTGATGTCGAACACAATAGTGATCGAAAAATCCATCGGACACCAAAATAATTTCCATTGGTAGGGCTGTGAATAGGCTGGACTTGACTGCTACCCTGGTAGTTGTTAGTTGGGTCGTAAAGTAAGACAACCAACTGACTTTAGTCCTTCTCGATATAAAAACCAAGGGGAGTCACCGACCTATATCCTTTATGAGGACATACCCCCGTAACACGCGCGATCGGAGTATCACACACAGCTTGCAAAGAAGATGAATTTCGACAAAAATCATCGATCTCACATCTGGAGTGCATTTTATATTTTTCTACAGAAACACAACACGAGCCACAAACACACCAGTCGGATGCAAGAACGCAGAACTCCGCAAGTACCGCAAGGGCCTAACCGAAATACGACAAGACTCGTAGCCAACAAATAACTAGACTTACAGCCAGTCAACTCACACCCCCATGATACAACTTGAGAGACCCCAATGCCGCCCATTCGGGAATTGTGGTCATCAAGCGTGTGTGAATTAGTTGCCGTTATACTTCGTATACCTTTGTATGAGCGTGCCGTTGGATACGAACCCATCTAAAGTACAATAGGTATCCCCTTTTAAGGGACCCCGCGATAAGGGAAAGCGGGATATATGGGACCTCAAATTCCTGCGCACCGTTTTCTCGGGGTGTTCTCGCACTACTGTAAGGCACCTAGTCCCTTGTAGTGGGCGCTATACTCCGCAAGGGAGCCAAGGTCCCTTAGAATGGGTCCATGCACTGCTGTCTCCCGCCACATACATAGATTGCTAGAACACGAGTTATGGCCGCCCTTAGAGTGCCACATGTGCGAAATCTGACAAGGGACGTTGTCATATAAGGGACCTCTCCGCCCGGGCGCACTAGGGTCCTTAAAAGGGGCCATCTACTGTACTTCATGGTTTGGCAATGGTTGTCAAAGATTATGGTTGACGGCACTCCCCTTTAGAGCGGCATCCACATACATACACGGTACGTGCAAAAAAGACAGTGGGTATCCCGATTTAAGAGCGCCCAAGTTAGGAGCATTCGGAACTTAAGAGCGGTCAAATCGGCATGTCCCGCCACACTGAAAGCCATGCATTGCCAACTACAGATAAGAGCAATGTGTAGTTAAGAGCGCCAGCTTCGGCTTGTCACGGGGTGCTCTTAAATCGGGGTACCCACTGTAGTGTTTTTTGTTAAATGTTCACCACAACCACTCTGCTAGTCAGCTCTAGTCAGCTCTATTAATAGTCAGCTCTAGCAGAGCGGTTATCGTGCACATTTAACAACAGCAGTGTGGGTTCTTTTTTGCAGCTCTTGAAAAGGCTAGCGGGGAGCCGCCAAGCAACTCCCCCACACTAAAACTAGCATATTTAGTCTAAGAGACTTTGACGGGCCAAGAGTATTACGGACTGCCAATTGACATCTTTGATTGCGGTGGGCTCTCGGATAACGACGTGGGGCGCGAGATACGGAACGCCAACCCGCAGCAAGCGACAATTAAGAGTGTTCGAAAAATACGCGGGGCCCGTAAAGAAGTGTATCTGGTACGGTATTTAGTATTGAAAAGGCCACAAAAAAAACGTATGAACTATAGTATAGTCGACATTTTATCCGAAAATATTATTTTGTTGTCGGATTTTTTCCGGACAACTTCCATGCAGACCGGCCAAGGGTTGGGATTGGGGTAAGGGATAGGTTTTTATAAAAAATTAAAAATTCACTACAGCTGTGAGATCTAGGATTTCGTCGAAACTCATCTTTGCAAGCTGTGTGTGATACTCCGATCGTGCGTGTTACGG
>JAYJMJ010000130.1:5708323-5720272 GCA_036873875.1 Laminaria ephemera | reverse complement strand
GTACCGCTATCACCCCCCGCCGTTATCACCCCCCACTACAGAAACCACCCCCCGGTGATAAATAGGGCAAACCTCGAATAAAACATGTCCATTATCACCGGGGTACGTTAGATACCACCCCACCACAGGAAGCCACCCCGGGTGACAAAAAAAGCAGAACGCGATTGAGCTATCACCCGGGGTGGTTTCTTACGTCAGATACGGCGGTGGTAGTGGGAATGTGGAAAAGGACTCCCCAGAAGGCACGACACGAGAGTGTCGAAACGGTATTCAGAACCAGCGACTTTTTTTGCGGTGGCCGTATTGTCGGGAGCACGGGGGAACAATGCGTGCCTGGCAACCCAGACGGGCAATGGGCGAGTGGGCGAGACGATGTTCTGTCGGGGAAATCCGAGATCAGGACGAACGGACGCGAGCCGGCGCCAATGTCTGGCAGACAACCTTCAAGTGTTCCGGGCCAGCGAGGGGTCCACAGAAAGTCACAGAAAGTTATCCCTGCCGGCAATCGCAGATGAGACTGTGCGGTGAATAACAATGGTAAATGAGGAGACAAGTGGTACCGGGGGGTGTCCAAGCAGCTGAAATGTGTGCACGTACACTCTTATACTACTAAGGTACAAAAAGAAGATAGGCCAGGGGCAGTGTACGCCTGGCGAAGAAAGCTACGACTGTTACCCACGTAGACGAGTCGATTTTAGACCTATAGTATCAATCGTCCATGGCGTTTTGGTTGATTGGTATACTTTGCCATACCCAACCGGTTCTGACCACTACCCTACAGCTATAACCCCGGCCATCCTACGCGATCAGTCTCCCACACATGCGCGGAGGTGGGCGGGGCCAAAATCGGTGCATTTTGCTCCAATTTTCCGCCAAGCGTGTTCTTGGCAATGTGCATTGCCAGGGCTGTGGAGACCTGACCTTGGAGATTTCCGGGAATGAAGACATGCTATGAATCATTGTACACATGGTGCCGGTACGTGGTGCCAGGTACCACCGTAAACACTGCTATTCGTAAATACATGGGTGTACTACAGCAGTACGTACAATATCGAGATTACGTGCATTCATCAGCCACACATACGTACGTAGCTGCTCTAATGCCGCTCTATGGTAAACACATCTATTTTGCAGGAAGCAGAGATAACAAAAACAGCAGTCACAAGAAAGGTAAAAGGGCGGGGGCGGCGTGGCAGCAGTAGCGATGAAACTGTCGCCACCGAGATTAGGACGGAGACGGCACACTATCGACAACTACTACTGTGTGGTACTGTTCCAGTTTGATTGCCTGGTGCAAGTGGTACTTCCTCATGGTGATGCCCCTTCCCTCGAGTACATATTTTCTTCGCCGTTTGTTTGTGTTTCTCCCCCCTCTTCTCCTCTCTCTTCTCTTCTGCGTTTCTCGCCTTTCGTACCGGTATTGTAGTGTATGGTTCGTTACGTTTGTGCAGACTTTGTGTTTTTCAGGCGCGTTCGTTCCTGTCTCGTGTTTCCATTGTGCCCCTACTCTGGTTTGCACAGCAAATTTTTTTGTTTTCAATCCTTTCCTCCATTTGTGTAATTGTTCTATTATTGTGTGTTTCTTTTCTGTTTTCATATCCAATACCTGGTACGTCTAACTTCGCATTTACTCATCTCTTTTCTCATAAACGAGGTATTATACTTTCCGTTTCGTAGTTTTTTACTTCGGGGCTGTTATTATGTTGCTAGGAAGATGAATACCTTAAATTAGTGCGGTCGGGGTGGGTTGGATATCGTTGGATAGGATGTCGGTCTATTTTGTGCGTTAGTCCTTGACGCCAATCCTAGTCCAGCTTGCCTGGTGTACCGGAATTCAAATTCCGGGGCCTGTATGCAGGACTGACTGTCTTCCGCGTTCGTTCGTGCCACGATACATACATACCTATTATTAGTAGGTACAATCGCGCGAAGGGGTACGTACTCGCTCGTGTACGTATATATGTTGAATAATGCAAACTCATATGTAGCGTAGAATACAACTACATCTACATATTATGATAATGAGGCGCGCGAAAGCGTGAGCCTTTTTTTTCTTGATATTCCAAGGGAAAAAAAGCCTCTTCATATAGAGGGTCGGACACTGCTGCTGCTGCTGCTGCTGGTGCTGCTGCTGCCGCTGCTGGTGGTGCTGGTGGTGGTGGTGCTGATATCATCAAGTACCGTACGAGTACCACCGCCTTTTTATTTTCTCCCAAACCAGAACGCAAATATTCAAATTAAAAATCGCAACGGGCATTATTTGCTATTTATTTTGCCTATGTTGCGTAACCATGGGGATCCCCTAACTCGCAACATGCGTATTCAGTTATACCGAGCGAGCAAATTATGCCGAAAAAAACGGGCTCTGGCTAATTTCAGGCGGTTGATCGATGAGACGGACGCACAACGACGCTGACCCGGTCCTGATTTCGTGTGTCCTCCTGCTGCTGTTGCTACCGCTGCTACCGCTTCTGCTGCTGCCGCTGCTGCTGCTGCTGCTGCTGCTGCTGCTATGAGAAGAGTACCGTACGAGTACCGACTTTTACATTTTATCCGAAAACAGAAAGCAGGCGTATACGTACGTAGATTTTCGTTTGTGTTGATTTGTGCTATTCGAATCTACCAGGTATCCACGAGGTATCTGCTGTTCTATTGCTTTCTGGTCTCCAACTTCTGTGTTTTCCGTATTCACACAGCATCTGGCATCGCAGATTGGACTACTGCAGGTATTGAGGTCGCGCCGAATTACCACCAATTACTAGTAGATAAAGGGCGAAATCGTACGCGCTTTCAGCTGGACAATCAAGAAACAATTCGCACGAGCTGGTAATCGAAGTCGATCCCTACTGCTTGAAGGGCTTGATGTTAACTGCTCATCCACCGGAGAAGGTTTCCTCCAAATCTCCCCTCGGTTTTCCGATCGAAAGGTCTATCCTGAACGGTTATCGCCAGCAAGGGGTGGCGGCCAGCGATTGCGTGTCGCCTGTGCCGTGGAGCTCAAAAGATTCAAATTGGAACGTTAGAACCCACGAACGCAAGCACTCGCGCAATAGGAGCATGCGGTGTGCGAAGTAACAGTAACGTGCATGGCCCGTTTGTTTCTCACCGCTCCCCATCGCCCATATATCCCACCACCGTGCACAGGCTTGGACCATCTCCTCTACAATGGAAGGGGAGCAGGGGGGCAGCGAGAGGAAGCAGAAGAGCTGCACGTGGCGTGCTTCATGGGTCTCGTGTCCTTCTTGGCGGGGAGGCTTGATGTGTTGCGAGTCGTGCCGTGGCACACGAAGGTCCTTCTCAATGCGGTAGCTCGTGCGAACATCCAGAGCGCTACGTCGACGTCTACTCCACTGACAGACGCAGGGCTCGACGGCACGGGCGAGGTCATCCAGGTGAGTGGGCTTCAAATTATATAACCCTCTGGTATCCCTTGAGCTGCATGGGACAGTTATCTGTTGAGGAACTCAGCATCCTGTACGTGAGTAGAGAAAATAGTCCCTCTCAAACCTCCGTGGCCTACCAGCAACACTGCCATAACATGTATATCGACCGATCTATAGTATAGAGGACCTTCGCAAGGGAAAGTGTTGTGTCTGCCCGCATCCATCGCAACGCTTATTCGATCGGAAGCTGCACGGAAGGTGCGAGTTGGTCGCATTTATCACGTGTTCTCCTGTATACGGGGAACCATGGATGTAATAGTGTGGCCACAACCACCGAGTATTATAGCGTCATGGGCGCGAAGCACGTACGACGCATACGAAACGTTAACTTTGGGTAGCTCCCATGGCAATTTCGATCAATTGTGAACCAGCAAAATCCACCCACCACACCAGGTCCTAGACACTGGGCTGGATGAATCGTCATGTTATTTCGAACACGGTGATGGGCTGGAGGTGACGCATGGATACTACTTCGAGCGGTTTGGCATGATTTTGGTTGACAACACCGTCGACTCCACCTCGGCGACATCCACTCTAAAGCCCTACTATATCTTCGAAGATGGGGATTTTACTTTCGACAGCGACAGGCGCAAGGTATGGGTAGCGATTCCGAGAATTGCGATGCTAACGACAGTTGTGGCAAGCGCCCAACGATATGCGCACACGAAGGGAATGTTACGTAGACCTTATTATGGGAGTTGTAAATTTACATACTGTAGTACTGTCGATGTTTGAGCAATATGCAAGTCAACCTGTGCATGCAATGGGGTATCCAAAGGGAAATTCGCGAATAGTCCCTCTGTCGCTGCCAATACGGAAGCTCTCAAGCTGGGGCTTTGGGATAGGGGGGGTTCATCCACGTAGGTGGTGTGTTTGCAGCATACATGTGAGCGTGATTTGACGGTGGACGCCCTTCAGTACCGCCGCCACGATGGCCTCTGGGCGACCCCGTTTGTCTTCACAACATTTTACGCGTATCGCATGTCTTGCTTGTGCTTGGACCATGCTGGTTCTGCGCTCCACTTCCAGAGTGTTCGACCAAGCACGCCCACGTTGTCCTTTCCTATCGTATCAATCACAGATCGTTCAGTACATCAACATGGTTAAGCCCGAATCGGACACTGGTTCGTCCGCGTCAGTATCGACAACTAGCCAAGGGGGCAAGGTTTACTGGTTTTCGGCTGATCCGTTTGAACAAGACTACGTGGCCGGGCATGGCACCCATACGGCAGGATCGGCCGCGGGGTCAACGTTGAACACTCCTGAAAAACCAGTAACGTGCAACGACACGTATGTTCTAAGCTGCGCTGGAGGGTGTATTGATGGCAACTCGAGTAGCTCCGACGACGATCTAGTGTCGTCGTATCATCAGATTTACAGAACAACCGACATCGACCGGATCTGCCCGATGTTTGGCTGCGACGACTCGATCACGGAAGTGTGCCTAGGAAACGACGTGAGCGAGACTCTGACAAATCACGGGGGCATGGCCCAAGGCGCCAAGATGGCGATCTTCGATATATTTTTCGGACCTTATGCGCTAAGCGATTATCCCGGCAACGGATTGTGGGAGGCGTGCCTAAATGCGGGTTGCAAGCTGCACTCAAACTCTTTTGGCGGCGACAGCATGTGCACCCTGTCAGCCATGGAGCTTGAGTACGATAGCTTCATGTACCAGGTAAGATAACTTCATCTACAAATCAAGCTAGCGAAATGATGATGGGGCTATCGGGCGCCTTGACGTTGTAAGATGTGGCACTTACGAACTATGGACTACTATGCTCGCTGGGGAAGCCGTTTGTATGGTCGGAGTGAAACGGTTTGAGAATGCGATTCCTTAGGTGGGTGGTCTAGACGATACCATCATTGACGCGACCCGCTGCAACCTTTCAACAGTTTTGGCTTGTTAGCTTCAGATTTCGATGGTGGTATGCGTCTTACGTTTCTAAGCTGAGAATTGTTCTCTGCCGTACACCGACAGAACCCGGAGAACCTGCTAATATTCTCCGCTTCCAACTACGGCGACATCGACGACGGCCGCACAGTCTGCACCATAGGATCCCCGGGGATTGGGAAGAACGTTCTTACAGTCGGGGCTACTTCGTCGGGAGAAGCGCGATTCACCACCACCGCGGAAGATGGCACAGCCGCGGATGGCACCAACGGATCCGCTGACATCGATACGGTGGCGTATTATAGTTCCTACGGCCCTACCCAGGATGGTCGAATCAAGCCAGAAATCGTCGCACCAGCCGACATGGTAAGCGTGCCGACCAATCTTCGTCGAATAACCAAATCTAGAATACGGCACATCGTTTTTCGGTTGGCAGGAGCAATGGTCTGAATATTGGCGGCTTCTGAACACTACATGCAGTGAAGAAGTCGCGGTACCCATTTCTGTGACGCTGCTGTTCGTCGGTAACAATGGCATACGAGAAATGATTGATGTTGACTCGTGGCTTGCCTCTTACATTGTGTGTCATTTCGTTGCGCAGATATACTCTGCGGCCAGCGATGGTACAGACGAGCGTTCCTGCAGGCTGTACGCGTACAGGGGCACGTCCATGTCGTGTCCAATCGTGGCTGGCGCGTCGGCAATGGTGAGTAGCATAATTCCGCCGTTGCTTCCATTGACACTCTAGAGACAACATTGTTAGAATGCAGCGCAATACCTCCCATACGCTAGCATAACCTCGTTCCTCCCTCTCGCCGCCTTAGACGCGACTCCCCAATGGCGTATACACTGCTTCAGCTACGACTCTAAACCACCGTATTTTGCTTGTTGACCTCAGATACGGCAATATTTCGTTGATTCAAGCTTCTACGCTGCCGATGTGTCGACAAGAGGTTTCTGCGGCCAGGGCTTCCTGTGCGAGGGCTTTTCCCCTTCCTCCGCAACCGTAAAGGTGAGACAAACACGCTGGCGTGTCCAAGATGGTCGAAACCGTGAGCGCGATGTCGTTGCTGACGTTTTTACTACTGTACATTATGAAACTTGGCTGATCGATCCGGATACACTGTGCGGGTACAACCGCGAAACATCATTACTGACATGTGCGCCGTTCTTCCTTAGACTCCGCAGTAGCAGTGGAGAATTAAAGAGGGTTGGCTGCATGCTGAAGTGCCGGGGACGGTATGGTACCGTTTGATACACAGCAGCGCAGATGAGTGAAGCAGTGTCGGGGACTGATGAACAACAGGCATAGTTCCAGCTACATAAGAAGATGCACAATTTACCCAAATCGTCCTGCATGTCCTGCGACCCTGACGTCTACTAAACAGGCGCTGTTGATCAATAGCGCGAACCTGATGGGCGGCAGCTCGGAGCCGGACGGACATCGCGGCTTCGGGCGGGTCCACCTAGAACAGGGAATGCCTCTGGGCGGAGAAGGAAGCTTGGTCCTTTTCGTCGCCGACGCCGCCAACACCTCCATATCCGAGCTCAAATTGCAGGAGTACCTTTTCCAGGTAGACGACGAGGCGTGCTTAGATTTCCGCGCCACGCTATCGTGGATAGACCCCGCTGCCGCCTCGCTCTCTGTGAAACAGCTGGTCCACGACCTAGACCTGGCCGTGAGCTCACCCAGCGGAACGAGGTACACAATGTGGGATTCGGGGGAGACTGACGAAGCGAACGTGAACGAGAGGGTGATTGTTGACGCTTTGGACGTCGAAAGCGGGACATGGACCGTGTCAGTGTCGGCCAAGGCGCTCACTACCGATTTCCAGAGTTATTCGCTGGTTGTCAACGGAGCAATCAGCCCGGTGACACAAGATTAGGCGGTTGCGGGGGATCCAGGCCCCGCTTTCCCCAGCGAGGTCCTTACTCCGTCATCGAATGAGTTTCGTTTTCGAACACGAAACAAACATTGACCGCAACGACATCGTGACGTTTTTCGGATCTAACCGATGCTATCGCAGCTACAGTATCACACAGCGCGAGTGAGCACGATCTGAATACTTACTTGGAGGTGTGTTTCTGCCTTCGGCAATACACACTATTTATGGTGAAGGGGACGTTTGCTCCCCGGAAATTGTGCGTTGCGTTGTTCCCGGTAACCTAAGCATTCGTTGTGGATGTATAGCACGGATATTGGGGATACACATACACATACATATATATATTATGTGTACAATGTGTTTTTGCTGAGAGAGGGGTATATCCCTCGTCATTCTTCGTGCGCCATTAATCCGGGTTCAGGGTTAACCTCTACAGCAGGTACGGAACGTGTGTGGTAGATACGTTCCTTAGCTGTGGGAACAACTACAGTACCGGACCGGTCGATTTTCAATGTTTCACGGGCTTGGCAAAAGAAGCTGGGACGAACGGCGCTAAACAACTCGAGTAAAGCCTGTCTTCCACAAATAGGTATCAGTGGGTCATTCCGAAATCGAGATGTTGTTCAACAAACAGAGAGGGGCATGGTGGAGGTTTGGACGAAGGGCAGTTCACCCTGGATATCGGGCGTCGTGCGGAGTGTGCTGAAACTGTGGACAGCGTCAACATGACACCAAGCCCCGTAAATTTTCAGCGTGAATATGCACTATTCGACGCAAGTTGACATGCGCTTGCCTTGGTGCTCGACACCATAATGCGATACTTTGCAGTACGTAGGTATGGTAGAGGTCACAATCAAGGGCGAGGAGATGCCTACGCTAAGATCCGGGATCAGCGAGAAGCAAGCGCTGGTGTTCAAAATGCGAGAATTGTCTGAGCCAAACAACCACGATGCCAAACAAATTTGTGCTGTGGATGTTTCGTGTTACCTGCAATATTTCTTGGAATAATATCTACTACGTGGTGTGTACTTAAGCAGAGTGCCGTCATGAGGTCCCGCTGAGGATGCGGTACCTTTTCGGTCTCGGATATTTCGTGAGGAAAAACTTGACGGCAGTCGAGGATTTGCACTGTATGAGTAATGCCTTGCCACGCGATCCTCAAGCTTCCGTTCCGTGTGTGGTAGTTGTGATGCGTTGTGCATTACTACTGCATTCTCGTCAGTAAGTATCGTCGGCTGGTGTGGTAACCCTCTGGTATATCACAAAAACAGCAGAAAACTATTCCTTCGGTATCGTTTGTGGACAAGGAACGGGGCAAACAAATGAGTGCAAAAGCTTCCGTTCCGTGTGCTATCATATACCGCCTTCTTTGTGGACAAGGCCCAAGGCGAATAGATTGAGTGCTAAGAGCTGCTGCAAAGAGCAATTGAGACGTTTCCTATGTGGTGTTTATCTATGTGGCGGGTGCAAGCGAACGAGCGCCAATGGATGGTGGAAAGATGAAACACACAGGTTTAGGGTGTAGCGGCGGCACCCTGGTGAAAAGTGATTCTAAGAGAAACCCAACAAGGTCCAAAACAAAAGGGAAATTATTTAGGTGCTACTGCTGTGTACCGGTACCTGTTACCGTACCATGTACATAAGTTGACCGATTTTCATACCAGGTATGTGTTTTCTTTTTTTGCCCATCACATATACGTAGCTATCATCTTCGCACTTTTTCTTTCTCCTTCCCCCTCGCTAGTCGTAACTCAAATACAGGGCCACTTAGCAGGATCATCGTCCCCCTCCCCACTACGGCACGCGCCTTCGTTTTTATCGCGAGAATAATTCAGCACTTTCTTTCCTCGTCGACTCGCGTCGAATTGTGCTTACCACGCTATAAAGCGCTCTCGGCTCTCGTCAGTTGGTGTCTCTAAAAATAAAAATGTCCATACATACCGAGATTTGAACGCCTGACTCCTACCTTAGTAGTATTCGAGGTTAACCATTAGACCACCGAGGCGACCGTTTCGTTGAGACGTCTTTCGTACTGGAGAATTTAGATAATTTGCAAGGTGGGCTCCCTGCGGATACAGTGGGATACCCGATTTAAGAGCCCCTCGGAACCGGCGAGCATTACCGCTCTGCCATTATTGATGTTGTCATTCTCACATTAACTCTCATAATCAAGTCCGTGGTCACAGGACAGGCTCCAGTCACTCTGGGGTGGAAGAATACCCCAGGAAAAAAATAAAACAAACCAAAGGGGTACGCGTATATATCATAGCTGAACGAAGCAAGTCTTACATCCGCCAAAAGATACATAAAAGTGGTATCGGAAGTAAGCGTACGTACGTATCAGGCCCATACTGGTATCTGGTACACAAGTTTCGAGACTCCGTGCAGCTCTTATTTTAGATTGGGTATAATACAGGTTTTGGAATTGGCGTCACAAGGCGCGACACGCCAATTTGGCCATGTTTCTACCTATTACAAGAGCGACGGGCGGGCGAGCGAGCGACCGGGCGACAACGCGACCGACGACGGCGGCCCAAGGCCGCCCAACTACCAACCGAGCGACAAGGTCGATCGAGCGGGCGGTCGATCGGCTGGGCGATGGCGACGACGCGACCGGCAGCGCGAGAGCGACGAGGTCGATCGTCGGAGCGGGCGGTCGATCGGCCGAGCGACGGCGATGGCGCGTCCGCGACGAGGTGGGTCGTCCGAGCGATGGCTCGGTCGACCGAGCGACGGCAGACGACCGGCGGGACCGACCGAGCGACAGAGGCTCGCCAGTGTAGGAAGACCGGGTGGAGTCGGGAGCGGTGGCAGACTCGGTCGGTCACCGCCGCTCGGTCGGCCGGTCGCTCGGTCGCTCGACCACGTCACTCGGTTGATAGTTGTTGGCGGCCTTAGGCTGCCGTCGTCGTTGCTCGCGCCGTCGCTCGGTCGGTTTTTTTTTCGGTGAGGCAGCGGGCACCCCATCCTCAGCCGGCCAAGGCGACGCCGCCGAACGGGAGGTCGGAGTCACGCAACTCCCGGAGGCCGGCGTCGACCGCCTCGATGTCGCTCCTGGGGGCGTTCGCGAGCTCGTCCCAAACGCGGACGTCGGCCACACGAAGGAGAGAGAGACCCGGTTGTTGTTGTTGCTGTTGTTTTTGTTGCAGAGCATGCGTTTGTTCCCACGTGAGATGCGATTCTCGCGGTACATGCATTATGCGCTATGTACGGTCGCGACTTTGCTGTACCACTCGTTGCACCGTAGGGCGTAGAAGAACGTACGCCATATGCCGTCGCCGTATGTATGCTCAATGTCGCCCAACTAACAACCGCGCGACGAAGTCAATCGTCCGAACGGGCGGTTGATCGTGACGGTACATCCGCGACGAGGTGGGTCGTCCGAGCAAAGGCTCGGTCGATCGAGCAACGGCGACCGACCGGCGGGACCGATCGAGCAACGGGTCGGCCGTCCGAGCGACGGGGAGACCGAACGAAACGACGCCCGATCGGCCGAGCGGCCGCCGTATCAGGCGCCGCGGCTCTCCTGCGTGTGGCCGATGTACGGATTTGAGACGAGCTTGCAAACGCCCCCAGGAGCGACATCGAGGCGGTAGACGTCGACCTCCGGAAGTTGCGTGACTCCGACCTCCCGTTCGGCGGCGTCGCCTTGGGCAGCTGGGGACGGGGTGCCCGCTGCCTCGCCGACAACAAAACCGACCGAGCGACGGCGCGAGCAACGACGGCGGGCCAAGGCAGCCAACAACTATCAACCGAGTGACATGGTCGAGCGACCGAGCAACCGAGCGACCAAGAAGCGGCGGCGACCGACCGACCGAGCGAGCGACCGGGTGAGTAGATGATCGACGATCGCACTGCTACTAAAAATATGTTCCTTTGACGTACACCACACACACCCACAGGTCTCTCTCTCTCCTGCGTGTGGCCGACGTCCGCGTTTGGGACGAGCTCGCGAACGCCCCCAGGAGCGTGTGCGAAGCGGTCGACGTCAGCCTCCGGGAATCGCGTGACTCCGACCTCCCGTTAGGCGGCGTCGCCTTGGGCGGCTGGGGATGGGGTGTCCGCTGCCTCGCCGAGAACAAAACCGACCGAGCGACGGCGCGAGCAACGACGGCGGGCCGAGACCGCCAACAGCTATCAACGGAGTGACGTGGTCGCTCGCGCGATCAACCGATCGAGCGAGCGATGCGAGGAAGCGGGCGGACAATCGCGACGATCGCACTTCTTGACAATGTAACCAACCGCTCCTTCCTTGCTGCTGTATGACGTAAATGCCACAGGCACACAAACACGCGCGAGATGGACCGAGCGAGCGAGTACTGGTTGTAAATAACCGCTTCTTGCTGCTGTATGACGCACACACCAGTAGGTACGGGCACGTACGTACGATCGCACTTCTTGACAATGTAACTGACCCCTCCTTCCTTGCGGTCATAAACACTACATGGACACAAACACGCACGCGATGGACCGAGCGAGCGAGTACTGGTTGTAAATAACCTCTCCTTCCTGCTGTTGACGTACACACCAGTAGGTACGGGCACGTACGTACAGCAGGCAGTAGATGCAGCAGCGGCACATAGACAATAGGAGGTAGGTACCGGTACGCACGTACAGCAAACACACAAATAACGCATACATAAAGCTTGTTACAGATATCTCCCCCAATCCGGAGTTCACCCTTGGTACTTCCCTGGCCTCTCAGCCTACTCTCAGCCCTTTAATG
>JAYJMJ010000130.1:5687195-5702769 GCA_036873875.1 Laminaria ephemera | reverse complement strand
CAGTGTCGAGCTCTGCTTGAAGGTCTGCATGCCATACGTTTGCTGTCGTTCATTGCTGACAAAAAGTACGGGCTATACAGGTACAGTGCCATGCGCACGTCACCTCAGATGCTGACGCTGGAAGCCTGCCTGCTGCGGGCTAGTCGTGCTGTGCATCGTGCATCGTCGCCTGCTGTCAGCTACTAGAGATCCAGCCTGCTTGCGCTAGTCGTGCTAAAAAGTGTAATTAAGCCAGCCTGCTTGGGCTAGTCCTAGCGACCACTCCAGACGCAAAACTAGTTGTATTTAAATATATATACATGTAACAACAGCGATTTCGAAAGGGGTGCCTGTTTTTTGTTTTTTGGCGCCGTCGAAATTCCTTCTATTTTTCGACGGGATGGCTCACGAAACAGTTATAACCCGCACTCAAGAAATAAATGGTATATTTTCAATAAATTGAGACTCAGTTCTTCATGAAGCAGAAATTCGATGTATACAAGAAATACCGCTCAGACTGGTCAACCGACTTGCTTACTCAACTCAACTAGTCGGCTTCGCCGGTCGCCGCCTAGCGATTATAGTTGTTGATCGCGAATCCTGCCGACCCACAGCTCTAAGTAATGGGGATCTGAACCCCTTCATCACACTGCTGTATACTGTTAGCCATGGAAACGAGGTACCTAACGACCAGAAAAAAGAAATATCGTGAAATATATGATTTTTTTTGTCAAACGTAACATCGAACAGACTGAAAAGTTCAGGCTGCTTTTTTGCTGTAAGTTACTTGAATATAGTATACTAGATGATTCGCACGGAGTCGCAAATATCTCTTGACAGGCCACGAAATGCGTGTTCTTACTGCGTCCAAGCCTCTAAAACCATATGTTTTAGCCTTTGAACGCCATCGTTTTGTTTGTCCACGTTGAACGGACGTGAAAACAAATGAAATTACTGATTTTCGTGGCTTTTAGGCGCTTTACGAGGGCCCGGCAGCGTGATTCGATGAATAACGAAACGTGTAGTGTCAGGAATCTTCCTCCGGTTTGTCTGCACGCATCGTAAAAATCCGCGTCTCAATAGTCCTCTTCTGTGAAGAGAACAGGATCCCCAAAAAACAGTACATTATTGGCAAATATAGGATCCGGGCGTATATAAATCCAAGACTAAAAAACAATGACATGAAGCTACTGGTATAAAAAAAGCAAGCGATGCGTACTTGGCTCGAACGGGCAAGACGATTGGTGAAATCGGGAGGGAGAGGCGCGCCGAAAACGCTGCGGGGCGCCGTGACTACCATGCGTTGGAGCGGCGCCACGAAGGCGCTGCTCGCGCACGCGACGTGGCCGTTGCTCAATGCGCTGATGAGGCCGAAGCTCGCCAAGCTGCCGAGAGACAGGCTCAGGAGCAAAAGCTATCAACGGAGAACCAAGAGCGCCTGAGCAGCACACAAGGCAGGAGGCGCGCGTACGGGATGACGGCGGCGCGTATCCGCAACAACAGCGAGAGCCCGGGCGGCGCCGCCAGTTTCCGTCTCCTGCCGCTGCGCCTGCTGCTGCTGGTAGCTGGTGTCCAATTTTTTTTCTCTCCAATATTTCCCTATGTTTGCCACTATTGGTGTGCTGAAATTATGCAGGTTGTTGGTTTTGAGCCTCTGAAGAAAAATTGATGACAGCTGCTGTCAAATCGCTTGATTGAACATTGTGGTTGGTTGGAAAATAAATTCATTTCTGCGCATACCGACCAGGGGACACCCAGGTTGCTGGTACCGGCTATAAAATGGACCTCATTCCAAGGGCCAAATGTACCAGATACCCTGGCATGTATTTATCCCCCCCCCTCCCCTCTATCCTATATCTTGGAGGGCGGACATAAATTAAAGACTTCTTCTGCACACTTTGCTTGCGTCATGCCGTTTCTCACACGTACATATCTCTGTCGTCCACTGGTTGTTGTTGGTAATTCTATGTTAAGGTTCTTGTGCTGTTTTCAGTGTGCTTTGGAATGCAAAGTGGAACTATTAACACACTTATCATACAACTGCACCAACGTTTCGGTATGAATGAAAACCACCACCAAAGAGCAAAATAATGACTTGTCATATCATGTATGTGATGGCATTGCCCTGGGAGCCTGGCAAAGGCGTAGGATCCAGGGTATAGGATATGGATATGGGATAAAAGGGTGTCACATGCCTTAGTCACATGCCCTTGAAGGCATGTGCGTATAGGACAAAAGGGGAAGCGCACAGCGTTCAGTTCATATTTTCCGTGGCACAAGGAACAGTACAAAATGCTTCTCTAAGAATACACAAGTGAGTGAACACTGTGGGACCTGCTTAGGAGTTACCTGTATCTGTACCAGGCCCTCTGTTAGATCATGGCGTCGTCGGCAAAATGCGTCTGCCGATTCCGTCATCGCCGATGGGTTTTCAGTGTTGCGTTTCCCGTCTTCCGTTCCCCTTTTTCGGTGTTCTGCTTTAGGATTTTCCTAGGGCTTCGTAGCCTCACAGGGTAGAGGTGTGGGAGCGGGTTTTGAAGAGCCGCATCTTCGAGTCATATCTCCTAGGCCGTGGAATTCTTGCTTCCCCGAATCTTCCATATTTCTTCATGTACGGCTCTTCAGGGTGAGCTAGTGGTATGGTAGTGCCCTGGGAGCCTGGCAAAGGCGTAGGATGTAGGACATGTGGATATATGGGATAAAAGTCGGGTTTCACATGCCCTTGAAGGCATCTGCGTGTAGTAAATAAGGGGATGATGCAATTTCTATTCGCAATTGTAAGCGCACAGCGTTCAGTTCATCCTATCCGTGACAGAATCAATAGTACAAAGTGCTTCTCTAAGGATACACAAGTGAGTAAACGCCGTGGGACCTGCTTAATAGAGAAATCTGCAAGGAGTTACCTGTACCTGTACCAGGCCTTTAAAAATATATACCACTAGGGTTTTTTATTTTAGACGACAGATTATAGTAGGGTTATAAAGGAGTGCAATCAACTACCTGGTATACATTTTTTTTTGTTTTAGGAGACGATACAACATTCTTGCCGGAGCCCGCCCCCCGATTGACACATTCACAAACTTACGACACCAAGACCAAAAATTAATTTATTCATACTACGGTACAGTAATTCAAGACATTAACTAATTCCCACCGTCGAGGCAGACGATAAATAATTTACTTGAAAACAATGTTGGCTATAACCTCCATAATGGTGAATAGAACCTCCAGTAGCCGGAACGTTACGTTTTATTAACATAAAGCTTCAGCCCACGGAGGAACCCTAAGGAACATGTTGTCAAATGGACACGAGAAGGGCCTTCGCCAAAAAATAAAAATCCCGGACATCGAGTAAGGGATCTGTAAACAAGATCCGTTTTTCTCGGTGCCAGAAAACTGCTGCAAGTACACAACAAGCCAGGTTTGTTTATCTTGTTTTTGCCCTTTTTTTAGCCCACTACTTGTCCACGTCTCACGGGAACGTAAAGAAAGCAGCAAACGTTCGGTGAAAGCCTTTTCTTTCATCGGTGCTGTTTTGGGGGTACTAGGCGTCGGCGCGCGAAAATGTAGTAGAGCGCAGTATTTAGGGGTTAGAGATATCGGTAAGATATACCGTAGGTATGTGGTCTCATGGCCACAGGAATAAGCTCAAAAATAGATTATCTCGTGAAAGGAAGATAGCCCTTAGAATAGAGCAGTCTCGTAACACTAGAATATTCCTTAGGTAGGAATATTCCTTAGAGAAGATAGCCCATAATATTGGAATGTGGACTTTGCAGTCCACTATTATCTAGTTAATGTGCAGTCACTACGCTTGATTACACTGGGTATCTTATTCTACATGTGGGGAAAAGCAATATGCGGCGAGACTAGCGGTTGTTCCTTCTCGCCGGCGTATTGTATTCAACTTACATTTATCGGGAAATTGATCGTATTAATAGTACAAGGTAACTATTAATAGTTTACCGCCATAAGTATCAGGGAACGTTGCAGGGAACAGTACAGGGGACGTTACTGTAGAAAGGACTGTCGGCCAATACAACAGCCAGTACATCTGCTCGTAGCATGGGCATTGTCCCGTGATAATGAGGTGACGGTCAGCCCTACCTCAATCACTCCTCTTTTACTCTCCTTTCATCTACTTTCCACTCCTTTCCATCTCTCTTCTTCACTCCTTTGCGCTCCACGTTTGGCCTACAAGCGCCACTTTCCAAACTATCTTCCTTCTTCTCCACAAGTGATCTTATCAGACACTCGGTGCCATCTCTGCAGCTCTTACCACAGAGACAGAGCTTCGACACGCATCATTCTAAAAGGTCATGAGCCTCGCCCTTTGATCTACACATCGACTGGCACCACGCAACGGCGTCCGGCTAAGTTCGTGAAGCGTTTCTAAGGAGGTCGCGGAAGGATCTCCACTTTCTTCAAATGCCGGGAGAATTTTGGAAATCTCTTCAAAAATCAAGATCAGCCTCTCGACACAAGAGGCATCACATCTACGTCAAGTACACCAGGAATATAAGAGAGAGGAGACTGCTTTCAAGCTTTCTGCTAGCGCTATCAAGCGTGTAGCAGGTAAGGAGTCCGGGTTCACGCTATCATACGCGCGAAGTCGTCATTAAAACCGATCCTCAAGCTATCAGCTAGCACAAGTTACGTACAAATATTTGTCCTCGTGTATTTTTTATAATACGACGAGAAGACCTAAACGAGCTGTAACGTGCAGCAAGGTCGTTGGCAAATCGACTACGCAGCCTAGCGACGGGGGTATCACCTCCAGCCTACCGGGGCATTAACCTCCAGCAACTGTTTCACGCTTTCACGGTAGAAGCACGCCGTCAAACTCGGAGAAATGGGGCATTAACGTCCAGCAACTGTTTTCAAGCTTTCACGCTCGAGGCACGTAGTCAGACTCGGAAGGAATACTCTGAAATTATCATGCGTAACGGGTCTTTACTCATAGCGAAGGGGCGTCAATGATCCGCTCAAACTGCAAACTCGAGTTCAAAATGCCTTTGCAAGCTTTAAACCGATGAGGAATCCAGTTTTCCTTGCACACAAGAACTCTTGTTGTAACCTGCACCAAACGAACCAATGCGACAGCAAATCGTGCATAGTTCAACGGCGAGAGGTAAAACATAGCAATTGCTATCACCGTCGCCTCCGTTATGGCCAACATAATGGCCAACTCAACTTCAACAGCAATGCTCAAGCGAGCACCACCATCGACTACAAGTCACCAACGGCGATGGGTGCATACTGCCCAGCTGCATCTAGCCCATCAGCTACTTCTACTACTACTAGGCGCTACGGTACATCATCTACTGCTTGTACGACTACTAGCACGTATCATCGCCACCTCGACAAGCCATCGGCGTCGAATCATCGCAGCGCCGTATCTGCGACAGCTGAGGCAACACCGTCTACTACCGCAGAGGCTTCGACGGCGGCGACTACAACTCCAGTAACATCTACACGTCCATAGCCATGGAGCTTACCTCCAAGCATCCTTAGCGTTGAGCTTTGAGACGTCAACTAGCTTCCACCAGCAGATGATCACCAACATCTCCATTCCAGCAAATAAACGCATTTTTGGGAATTTCAAGCCATTTTCCACAACCAGACGGGAATTCGCCGCCGACTACCAACCAGCCACCCGAAGGCTATTTCAGCGACCTCACCGGAGAATTCACCAAGCACATGGCTGCCAGCATCTCAACCCCGATGTAGACCAGCTATTATACACACATCGTGAGCTTCACACCAAGACGATAAACCAGTTTCCTCGGCTTTGCCGAGAACTCTGGCAAAAATCCCAGAAATGAGGAGTTCGACATTGTTGTGTTGCATTCCTGAATCGGGGGTGAAAATTTTTGATTGAACCGCATTTTCGGCAACAACGACAACAGCATCAACCACAACACCGGCCAACAAGCCTCCCTCTACGAGCAGTACCAGAGTGCAACGCCCAGGAGAGGACAGGATTACAACGCTCATCAGGTCTATATAAGTCGCCTATCATCATCATCGTCATCACCACCGTCACAACATTTTCATCATATCGTACCAGTATGCTACAACACCAGGACAGCGAAGATCATCCTCATCGTCACCAGCAGCGACAACAGCACAGCAGTTCACCGGGGAAGCAATGGGAACCTTCAACACGAGCTAGGTTCTTACGTACTGTCTTTTCTTCCTTCTTGTCTTGGGGGTGGTATTTTCTATCATTCTTATTCATTGGCTTCGTTGTATAACATTCGTATCATACGAGTACTTAGTGCACTACTGTACTTTGTAATACGACTGCTGTGGTACGTATGATCTTCTGTCATACAAACTCATACAAAACATGGTGCACACCTTGTTGTACCGGACTTTAATGTCTTCATGCTTTTGAGTTTATTCTTTGACTTTGCGACAACATCAGTACGAGTACGCAATGTACAAGCACATACAATCGTGACGTACATTTTGTTGTATTGTCTGACTGATGCGTACGTACCTCGTACGTGTTTTGAGTCTATTTTTTGGCTCTGCATTAGCTTTCTTTTCGAGTACGTGTATCATACATGCTCCCAAAACTGAATGTGGTACATGCGCATTGCAGTATAGCGCTGGACACATATATACGTCCACGGTTTCTATTCGATTTTCTTCGATTTCTTATTTGTTGTAGGATTCAATTGAGGGGGCGCAGTAAACGTACAGCAGATACTTTCTTGCGCTTTCTCTTCTAGGATATAACTCGCTGGTCAGCTAAATAGCGCCGCGACTAGCTTTTGTGATATGATTACACCCATCATAGTCTATTGCCGTACTTTCTGGATTCGTAGAGTTTCTGTCGAGTACGTACGTACATACACAAAACTGAGTAGTACGCATTTTTGCTGTACTGGACGAATGTCCACAGTTTTCTATTTTCTACGGTTTCATGTAGCTCTAGGTGTCAATTCAGGGGGCGTATTGAACACCCAGCAGACTGGTGTGCGCTTCTTTTCTAGAGTATTTCTTGGCGGTAATTACACCGCGAGTATGTTGACGTGATTCCATCCATATTGCCGTTGTTCATACACAGGTCTGAATATGTTGTTCCGTTCGTATTTTGATTCTCTGAGTGACATGACTACATCCATATTGCCGCTGTTCATACACAGGTCTGAATATGTCGTACCATTTGTGTTTTATTATTTTGAGTGTCAGGTTCCTGTAGCTACTGACTTGTCATCAAGGGGGCGTAAAGGACTATGGACTTTGCAGTCCACTAGTCTGTAATTGATGTGTAGTCACTACGCTTGATTACACTGGGTATCTCTTAGTCTAGATGCGGGGAACTACAATATGCGGCGAGACTAGCGGTTGTTCCTTCTCGCCGGCATACTGCATCCAACTTACCTTCATCGGGAAGGTACCCTGTACTATTAATAGTTTACCACCATAAGTGTCAGGGAACGTTGCAGGGAACAGTACAGGGAACGTTACTGTACAACGGACTGTCGCCCAGTACAACAGCCCGTAGAGTACAGGTGCCCGTAGCATGGGCATTGTCCCGTGATAATGAGGTGACGGTCAGCCCTACCTCAATCACTCCTCTTCTACTATCATTTCATCTCGTTTCCACTCCTTTCCATCTCTCTTCTTTCTTATTTGCTTTCCACTTTTGGCCTACAAGCGCCACTTTCCAAACTGTCTTATTTCTTCTGCTCCACAAATGATGTTAACAGACACTCGGTGCCACCTCTGCAGCTCTTTATCACAGAGACAAGAGCCTCGACACGCATCATTCTTTCACAAAAGACGAGAGTCCTTGTTGTACCAGGAGAACGATCGGTGGGCGTATGAAAGTTCTCTAGGCGTTCATCAGAGAGGAGTAATTCAGAGGAGACTTTGTGAGAGGGGAGAACTCGTATAGCTATCGAGCGGAGCCCCCTGCTCTCTCACTCCTCTGTCAAGAGCACCTCCCCAGCTCTCGCTATCAATAAAGATATTAACAAGAAGAAGCGGTGCTGCTACCCAGCTGCTCGACACCCTGCGTCTTTTACCCTTATACCTCGGCCCCAACTTCACAAATACCACTGATGCTCCAATTTTGACGTGTTTTGTGTATTATACTTCTTGCTGGAAACTTGGAGTTCACGCAAGCACCTCATGAGCCATTTGGGGCTGCCTACGCCTACTCTCTGGTGCACCCGACGCCATCACACACCTCAGAAGGAGCGTGACTCAATCTCGTTGGTTGTGGTTGCATTGTGGAGCTGTAGCTGTCCGCAAGTGCAGCGCAATCGTTTGAATATAGGGACTTTGGTTGTGTCTCATTTTGTGTCTTTCAACTTTCGACCAATTTCGACCACTGCATGCAGCACCCCAAAATCGAGGTGTAGACCGCTATTGAGAAAGCTCGGACGACTAATCTGGATAGAATCGCAACCTACTGTAGATTAAATACAAAAACAAACTGATACACCCGCTCTCTGCCCAGGCACGAACCAGCGGAAGGTAAATGCAGCGTGTTAAAATAGCGGCGGAATGCATACCCTCCAACAAGAAAACTGTTTCAGCGTGAAAGACAAGAAGCAAAAATTCACGCGCCACACAACAAAATGCGGCGTAATTTGTAAAATCCTTGTCAGATGAGAGTAGAGGGTGGAACATACCGGTAAAATTCTCTATAGCAGAGCTGGGCTAATTCTGAGTCGCCACGAAACCGACGAGAGTAAGTAAACACTACCTAGCTTCTTCCGCCGATGCCGGACTCTTCGCGATCGATTCAGTGTGTGTCTCAAACCGGGGTGAAGTGCATCGGCGCTGACAAACAAACGTCAGTCTAAAATGTCTAAATAACGGCACCCTCAGAACGATTTTAGTCTTCCTATTCTGAGGGTGCGCCTGTGTGTGAGACCAATTACGAAGAAAACGTTTTGGAGCCTCGGTCATTTCGTTCCCTCGGCGTCAAAATATATATATACGTTGTGGAACCTCCCCGAGAGGAGAGCACCAGAAGCGCCCCCGGAGGCCCTTGCCAAAGGAGGGGTATGTTGAGGTATACTGTATTGGACAAGCCGTGGCCGTGGATGCCTTATCTCCATCCAGGCACATGCATTGGTTTTTATCGCCAAAAGGGTTCAGCGTCGCCGCTGCTCGTCGATTTCCATCAACGTCGGGAACGTTGAGACGATCCTATCCGATGCCCGCGAGACACGGATAGTTAGTTTTTGAACGACAGCATCACAAAGCAACACACCAGCGTCTGTATATATAGTCATCGGGGGGCACCTTCTGCGACAGTCAACTATGGGCCCCTTGTTTTTCTCACCGAACTTCATTGCTCTCATACTCGGCGACCATACACAGGCCTGGATCACCTCCTATACGATGGAAGGGGGGTGGGGGGACAGGGAGAGGAAGCAGAAGAGCTGCACGTTGCGTGTTTCATGGGTCTCGTTTCATTTTTAGCGGGGAGGCTTGAGGTGTTGCGGATCGCGCCGTGGCATAAAAAGGTTCTTCTCAACGCGGTCGCTCGTGCGAACATCCAGAGTGCTACAGTGACGTATACGCCGCTGACAGAAGCAGGTCTAAACGGCACGGGCGAGGTCATACAGGTGGGTGGGTATTATACGTAGCTGGAACCTTTTGCATGTCTACGCCATGCCCCTCTGCGTACGAGTCCCGTATGTATGTAAACTATAAAGGGGTACACTACTGCCATCCCCTCCCGACAGACAGACTAATGTGCAATTAATGTCTACCGATCTACAATCAATTCATACTAATTCAAGACATTGATTACTTTCCACCTTCGAAGCGGACGATATCGAATACCTTTGGTAGGGGTGCGGGCGAGCACTGTACGTATTTTCATCGTTCAAAAGGCACGTATCCGAATCATGTGCACAGGAGCTGCAAAGTTATCGCAGCCCTGGCGCATATCGGGAGCCACAAACTGGTGTTGGCGACAAACACCGATCATAAGGTTCATGTGCGTGGAGCATGTGCGTGGAGCACGCACGCCTTACAAGAAAAAACAAATAAGACAGCTCACATCGCTGCTTCGATCATGCATGAAACAACTAAACCTGGCCACTACGTCAGGTCCTAGACACTGGGCTAGATGAGTCGTCGTGCTATTTTGAAGACGGCGATGGAATGAAGGTGGCACACGGGCACTACTTCGAACACCTTGGTATAGTAGTGGGCATCTATACCACTGCAACGGTGTCAGACTCTGCCACAACGATCATTGATTTCGATGGTGGCGATTTCAGGTTCGATATGGACAGGCGCAAGGTGTGTGTCTCGGTTCCGATAATTTCCATCCCGGCGGCCATTGTGGTTAGAATCGAAATATGCGTATCAGGTACACGGTAGGAATGCTGCGCAACCACTTCCATACGAGTTGCCATACGACCTCAGTAAGGTCGGCATTTCATAAAATTGCTCTCGTAGTCAAATCCGTTCGTGCGAGGGGTACTGTATCCAAACGAAATACGGCAGTAGTCTCCTTGTCGAGGTGTTTACGCCAACGCGCCAGCTGGAGCTTTTGAATAGTGGCGACTCATCCACGGCGCTGATACACTTGCAACCGTTGTGAATGTGGTTCGGAGGTGTACACCACCTGTAAAGGTAATCGCTTTGTGAGGTATGTTCACTGGAAAAAATTGATGCATGCCCCACTTACGTGTGAATAGTGCTGCGTTCCATACAAGAAAGTGTTTCACCAAGCACGCCCTTTCCGTGGTATGAATTGACGCGTGACAGATCGTCCAGTACATCAACATGGTCAGGCCCGACTCGGCCACTAGTTCGTCCTCGCCCCTATCGGGCTTTAGCGCTACTAGCGAAGGCCGCATTGTTTACTGGGTTCCGGACGACTCGTTCGAACAAGATGACGCAGCCGGGCACGGTACCCACACTGCAGGATCGGCGGCGGGAGCAACATTAAACACGCCTGCTGATCCGGTGACGTGCAGTGACACAGATATTTTGAGCTGCGTTGGTGGGTGTATTGACGATAATTTGAGCATCTCCGACGACGACCTACTATCAGTGTATTATCAGCTTTACGCTACAAGGGATATCGATCGGATCTGTCCGAGGTTGGGTTGCGACAACGCAACCACGGAAGTATGCCTGGGAGACGACGTGGGCGAGACTCTTACAGACCATGGAGGCATGGCCCAAGGTGCCAAGCTAGCGATTTTCGACATATTTTGGAATACCAGTGGGCTAGCGTATTTCGCCGGAAACGATTTGTGGGAGGCGTGCATGGACGCTGGCTGCAAGGTGCATTCGAACTCGTATGGTAGCGACGATCGGTGCAGCCTGTCGTCGATGGAGCTGATTTACGATGATTTCATGAACCAGGTAAGCTTGTCAATTGTCAGTGAGGTTGTCAGGTGCTTTGGGTGTTTTTGGAGTGAGCCACATTTGTACCAACTCCGTCTATGTCCGCCAAGCAAGCCATACTGGCGGTACTCTGCTGAAAGACTAATGGAAGCCCTTGACCCCTTCGGTGCGCGGTCTCAGACACGACGCGATGACGCGTGCTACGATTGGGCTGCACCCAAACCTTCATGAGGCTCCTCATTCGAGAAGATCCAAACCGAACCCAGACATTGACTATGACAATGCCTGAAAGTGCCAAAACCCGATGAACAACCCCTTGGCCTAGATATACAACGAATGTTATTTAAAACAATCAACGACATCCGGTGGTTCCTCGGTTGGGGGACCCCGTCAGTCAAGAATTCATTTGGGCAAAAACTGCCACCCCTATCGTAGCATGCGACGCGTGCTACGATGGAGGTAGCACTCTTTGGCTTTTTTTGTTTCTGAACGAATTGGCCCCTTAACCCAAAATCGTCGGAAAGTCGTTCTTGTTTTCAATCTGAGTGTTTTGTATACGTAGGCCATGGGCTTGTTCATCGCGTTGCTCTTTCAGTTTACTCAAAATTAGCTTGTGGGTGGGGTTCAGAGCTCCTCAAGTTAGGAGCCTCAGACAAATATGTGGTGCACCTCTATTGTAGCATGCGTCATGCGTCCAATGCTTGGCACGACCTGCTGCGACTTTTCATCCAAAAGAGGCCGGCTTAGTTGCTTTGAACATCCTAGATTGTGGTCCGCCCTTAACGTGTTACATTTTCTCGCTGTCCTCTGCCCTATACCAACAGAATCCGGAGAATTTGCTTATATTTGCCGCTGGCAACGACGGCGACGCCAACGCTCGCCGCCCGGTTTGCACTATCGGAAGCCCCGGGATCGGGAAGAACGTTCTTACAGTAGGGGCTACCTCGTCGGGCGAAACACGATTCACGCACACCGCGGAAGATGGCACAACCGCGGGTGGCACTAACGGGTATGCGGACATCGACACGGTGGCTTCGTTTAGCTCCTACGGTCCTACCCGGGATGGTCGCATCAAACCGGAAATCGTCGCACCAGGCGACATGGTAAGCGCGTGGGTCAACACTGTATTCGGCGGGAACCCAAAACTAGAAAGAGGCACGGTCTCTAGCGATAGGCAGCAGCGATGGCCTGAATTGTGGGTGGCTTCTCAACTCTTGCGTCTAGGGAAGAAGCCGCCAGCCCTTTCTCTGCAATGCTGTCGTTCTCCACAAACTATGCAGTGAGCGACGTTGACTGGTGGTCTCCCTCGTACATCGTGTGCTGTTTTGTTCCACAGATATATTCCGCAGCCGGTGATGGTACAGACGAACGTTCCTGCAGGCTGTATGCGTACAGCGGCACGTCCATGTCGTGTCCAATCGTGGCAGGCGCGTCGGCAATGGTGAGCAGCAGAAACAAGTAGTGGGTGCCATCGACCTTTCAGGGCGTCATTGCTAGAGTGCCGCGTCTTACATTCACTGTGGGGCATAATATCATGTCTCCCTTTTATCCGCCTTAGAGGCGACTTCTCGAAGACGTTTGTACTGCATCAGCGATGACCCCAAACCACCGCATGTTTGTGGACCCCAGATACGGCAATACTTTGTTGACCCAAGCTTCTACGCTACCG
Source organism: Laminaria ephemera (assembly GCA_036873875.1). NCBI lineage: Eukaryota > Phaeophyceae > Laminariales > Laminariaceae > Laminaria > Laminaria ephemera. Next base: position 5,689,778 of record JAYJMJ010000130.1, on the reverse strand, counting down.
ATGTATCCGCAAGAGGTTTGTGCGACCTGGGTTTCCCGTGCGAGGGATTCTCCCCTTCCTCAGCGACCGTAAAGGTGAGACAACGCTGTTAGCTTGTCCAAGATGGTCACGACCGCGAGCGCGACGTCGTTGTCAGTCATATCATGTTGAACTTTAGCCGATAGATCCAGGTACAATGGCCAGGTACAGGGTCGAGACGACACCGCCGGGAACATCCGTCGTGGTTCTGACGCTACGTCGTACCTCTAAAGGACTAAAGAGGATTGACTGCACGCAAAAGTGCCGGGGATAATATGCTACTGGTTGACGCATTGAAGCGTGATTGAAGCAGTGTTGCGAATTTCTGAACGGCAAGAGTACAACTCAGCAGCTCAAACCTTCCTGAATGTATCGCTTCTTCATCCTCTACTAAACAGGCGCTGTTGATCAATAGCGCGAACCTCATGGGCGAAAGCTCGGAACCGGACGGATATCGCGGGTTCGGGCGGGTCCACCTAGAACAGGGAATGCCGCTGGGTGGAGAAGGAGGCCTGGCGCTTTTCGTCGCCGACGCCGCCAGCACCTCCATTCCACAGCTCACGCTCCACGAATACTTCTTCGACGTAGACGGCGAGGCGGGCTTAGATTTTCGCGTCACGCTATCGTGGATAGACCCGGCTGCCACGTCGCTCTCTGTGAAACAGCTGGTACACGATTTAGACTTGGTCGTTAGCTCACCAAGCGGAACAAGGTACACCATGTGGCTGTCCGGTGAAACCGACGAAGCAAACGTGAACGAAAGGGTGATTGTCGACGCCTTGAAGATCGAAAGCGGGACATGGACAGTGTGGGTATGGGCCAAGACTCTTACTACCAATTTCCAAAGCTATTCGCTGATCGTCAACGGGGCGATCAGCTCCGCGACTGCGAATATAACGCATGGAGATTTGGAAAATCCCTTTTCACCGTCTGATTCCAGCGAGATTCCTACTGCCTCATCGAATTCGCTTTCGAAATCGTTTGTGAAGCAGTCGTGGACCGCAGCGAGAGCGTCATTTTTGGCGGTGCTCGCCTGTACTATCGTGTCGGCCCTTGCAACTGTTACGTTGCGCCCGTGAGAACATGTACACACATTCGTGGGTGATCTGCCTTTGGCAACATCATTCGTGATGGGGAGGGAGCGACAGCTGCTTTTCTGGGTGTGTTTAGTTTATTCCCTGTACCTGTAGTCTATGGCAGGCAGTCGGTATGTATTATATACAACACAGACATTAGTGTACAAGTTAAATTAACACTACTCCGGTTGTGATCGCCGGCGGGACTATATGATGTCATCGCGTTTTCTTTTCGCGGAAGACGGGAGTTCGTGTCTAATGTAGCAATGTGGCGACATGTTTATTTAGGGCTAAGTATGCTAGTGGTAAGTGCTTCTAAGCAGCACTTCTAAGCAGCCGTACCGCACTGTCGAATCGATACTCTGCAGCAACCGTGCTGTGGGACCGTGTGTATGATCGTCGCTTCTAGTAGCTTATAATGCTATTTTTCGTTGTTGCTTTCAATGTTGTGGTTCCATAAATAGCCTTGTGCGTTGAAGAATTTTGATTGGCATGCAAGCTGACAGGTGAAGTTCACCTTTAGGCTGTCGCGTGATCAGTATATGGTTTGCTCCAAAACCAAAAATGGAAACTCATACTCGTACTGCCAAACGTGCAACTGCATCTTAGTAATTGTCAACCACAGATGGATAAAAGTACGAAACGGTATTTCAGCGATCAGTTTGTTGATCAAGAAATATAAGTAACTGCTTAAGAGGCCGAGCACGTTTGTGTCCGCCCCGTACAAATAAGACGTGTGGTGCTATCACATCATTATTTGTGCACAGTCTACTGTAGCAGCATACCACATTTCTGCGGCCCCCCGGTACAAAGACGACACGTGTGGTTCTACTATTAATACGAAATACCCGATAACCCGATCCCGCTGTTACACCGAGCAATATCTGGGCCGCGTCTTCAAAATTTTACCAGGTTTGTCAAGAGGGGAGTTTTTTTCATGTATCAATTTTCGAGGAGAGCGCTGTTCAGCTGTCAAACAAACACCCGGTAGGATAGGAAAGGAACACCACCCAGCGATCAGCTACTGCATGGTAGGACATGTCTTCGCGAGCAATGCTAACATGGGCATCCGACCGGAACGCGACAACTACAGGAGGCCCACAACACCTACGACTTCATTCTCGGAACATACAGGGAGTATATGGTATTGAAAGTGAAAACAAATTGCACGCAGATATAGTCAACTGAGTATATAGATCATACGTACCTACGAGGGTGCGAGTACTAGACCTGAGTTAAGTACGGTAGTTGCAGATGGAGACAAACGCATTCTATGAAACACAAATGCCGAAGTTTTATGTGATGCAAGAACGATTGTGATAAGTCTAGTACGGTAAAGACAACAGCTCGAAATGAATACCATTAGTTCATGGTCTTACCAATAAAAAAACATGGCTAATAAACACTACCCAGACAGGTGATCCCCATCATATATCTGTGCCTTTCGAGCCAATGTTAGTCATTCCTAATTAACCCCCCCCTTTGCTCT
>JAYJMJ010000130.1:5676302-5687095 GCA_036873875.1 Laminaria ephemera | reverse complement strand
GATCAAGGGCGTGTTTATCTTCAAGGTAACGACGTTACGCGTTGGCCGATGCATCTTCGCAGCCGTTCCGGTGGGATGGGGTATCTTCCTCAACAGTCCAGCGTGTTTGGCAAATTGTCGGCCGAAGCGAACTTAAAGGGCATGATGCAATTGTTGGGGTTTTCGAGACGGCAACAAAAAGCTCGTTGTGCACAGCTCAACTCTGGTAGAGCTCTACAGTCAGTAGAGCTGTAGGGAAAAAAATCCACCTTCGTCGCTCGAGCACCACATCATAGCACCCAATCCCAGTACCACGTGACGTCAATCACTACAGAAGAGCTACAGTTCAGTAACAGACGCCACGGATTCCAACTCGACTTCCAAGTCTTCCACGATGTCTTCAAAACACGGACGTCTCGCCGGATCCTGTAGTGGTAGTGTGCGAACAGTGTTATGGCAACGGTGGGGCCATGAGCAACGAGGAGGGCGGGTTATGTGCCTTATGCATACTGCTATAGACGCGTGCTATATACGACTGGGGCAAAACGTTCTGGCCAAAATACGTCTAGCTGACAAGGTCCCTCAACCGGGAACTATTAATAGCATACCAGGTACCACCCAATATCGTTGTATCGTTGTATCGTTGGGATCCCGTTTTGTGTTTTTCAACACATTTCGCTGTACAGCTAAGCCATGGGATTGTTCGCAGGGTTGCGCATACCATTTATTTCAAAGCCGGGTTTTGAGTGTGATAACAGCGCTCCTCGCGTGAGCGAGCCTCCGAACATCACAAAATTAACAACGTTATGGTAGGGGTGCACCTCATTTTGTTTTGTTTTTTTTATCCTCCGCCGGATGGGGAATAGGGGCAGCTCACGCTGCCGTTGCCATCGGGAACTGAAGGATACGCCAGCTAACACTGGATTGCGAATGCATTTGAGTTAAATTAAAGCATACGACACGTATGAAAATACGTGGAAGTGTGGTGAGCTTAAGTTTTTTTTTTCCCCATTCGTCGGAGGATAAAAAAAAAAAGGAGGAGGTTCACCTCTACCGTAACGTACTTCAAACCCGCGTTTTCTCGTGGGAAGACGACAGATATATTGAGAACAGCTGTCGCGAGAACCAAGGTCTACAGCTGGGAACTGCGGGTCCAGTTTCATGGGCCGGTAGAAAACGTACGAGATGTTCGGCTCCACACCTTCACCCCCGTTCCTTACACGGGGCACCCAAGAAAACAACGAACGACACTGCCTACTACGCCGGACGCAACAACGATGGCACAATTTTGGTGGTTGGCAAAATGAAACTCGAGTTTCTTAGTCCGTAACTCCTTTCTCACTGCACGCACATTTTTGGGTGTTTTTGTTGCATTCTGCCGGTACATTTAGTTCTTATCTACAGTTTTCTATCATACTGCTACAGTACATTTATTTTATCCTTCACTGTACGAGGTGTTCTACTGGTACAGTTATTTGTCCGCTACTGTGTCTGACTCTACCTGGTGCCAGCATCGCCGGACGAGCGCGGCGTACGGCGACGGACAACCTCGGCCAATGGAAGGACGCCCTCCCGCGGCCACCGTGTCCGCGATGTCGAAGCGGCTGCGCAGGTCCTCGAACGGGCGCCGTCGCTCCCATAGCTCCCACAGCACCACGCCGAAAGAGTACACGTCCACCTACAGCATGCCAAGACAGGGGAAAGAAAGTCGAGTACCCAGGTTCAGTAGCCACAGTCTGAAATGTTCCTCTCCCAAACATAAATCACATGAACGGCGATAAAGGCTTGAGAATGAAACGCAGTACCACTCAATTGGTCAAACTCACAGCTGACATATCTATAACAAGTTTATATAAACAGAGTGGTATTTCCGTCATGGATGTTTGCAAAATCGCTCCACTACAACAGTTTCTGCTCTGGTAAAAAGTAGCGCTTTTGCCACGGGCGACAACCCGTGCCCCTCCCGGACGCCAAGCTCCCACCACCCGGCTCACACTACCCACCTTCGCCGTGTACTCCCCTCGACCGCCATCTCCACCCATCAACATCTCCGGAGCAGCCCACGCCATGGTGCCAACGTTGGTCGTGAGTCCAAGCTCTCCCTTGCCTTCGTCCTCGCCCGCAGCCGACTCGCTATTATTTCTAGCGCTACTACTGCCCGCCGGAGTGGGCGCCGTTCTGGCCCCACCCCAGGAGGTTCTACCCCATCGAGTAGCCCCCGTTAACCCCCAGTTACCACCGTCGCTTTTACCGGCTATCCGCTTCTTGCGACCGGCGGCGGTCCCGTTGTCGCAACCTTCACCTCCGCCGGAGGAGCCTTCCTCGATGCTAGAGGTACTACGAGCGATACCTTCAGTGGTACTCTCCAATGCGGTATCCTGGGCGGAATCGGCCTTGCTGCTACCGTTGCCACGCGCGTCAAGCGGTGCCGAAAAGGGGTTGTTGGCGGAATCCGATGCGTCCCCATCCGCTTCAAGATCGGCAGAAGGTGGAGACACGAAAGATGGCGGGGACGCGCTAAAGACCGAAGACGATGGCGGCTGGGCCGCGGGTGGGGCATATGATGCCGACGCGGCGATAGCCGGTGCTGGTTGGGGCACGAATCGAGACATGCCGAAGTCGGTGACCTGTGTCATTCAAAACGGCGTTTACGGAAAACAAAGCAGCGGTTGCGAATACCCTCAATGATGAAGCAAACAGAGTAACGGCTGAGATCATCCTCAACGATAAAAAGGTAGCGGAGGCATGAAGTTTGGGGTGATTCTGTCGGCAGACGGCAGGTGGTATAGCGTACAGCCACGTTTTTCTGGGTTGTCGTATGCCGCGTGAAGGTTGCCCCTGAGCTCAGACCAAAACTGCGGCTGCTTGTCGCTGTTGCTGAAAAACCGCAAACCTTTCAACCCAGAATGCGGTGTATGACATGCAACGCGCTCAGCAGACCAATGAGCATTCGCCAAAAAGGCGTCAACAGGTAAACGTCCTCGTATGCACGCGAGTGTCTTCCGGTCCGAACGTCACTCCTTTGGGAGACCGGGACATCTTTCTTCGCCACTCGCTGCATTCGCCCACTGACATTATCCCACCTTAACGTGCCAATGTTCGTCGACGACGAGGTTGCTGCTCTTGAGGTCGCGGTGCACAATCTGAGGGCTGTGCGTGTGCAGATAGAGCATCCCGCGCGCCGCCTGAAAGGAAGGCGACAGAAACGCACGACAACGGTTGGAAAGATTAATGACCACTCGCGCATTAAATACCACAAGCAAACGACGTATACAAATTTATACTATTTGCAAAAAATCGCAAAACCCAGCGGATGAAAACCAACATGTCATATTTGACGACTCGGGTGAAAAGCACAGATTCTCGGTAGTCAACAGGATGCTCGTTGATCGTGAAGGAAAGGAAGCTACAGGAGCTTGGGCTGAACAGCGCCTAACGATCGTCTGCGGTCCTCGTCACGTCGATGCGCCATTCAACTACAAGGCGACACCCGGTCAAGACACCAAGGTAAATCACGGTGCGCGGTTAGCACGCGTCGAATACCGGACAAACGCGGGGGTCTACGTACGAAGCAAAGAAAGCCAGTCACCGCCTCTAGAAGAATGCCTTTTGACTCGTAACCTTAGCAACCTCACAGTATCTGCACAGAGAAGAAACCAACAAAGTGCATAAAACGCATGCGCGAAGGCGAAATATTGTAAAATTGCAGTGTTCGTGCAAAGGTGCTTGAAAGCGAAGGAATACCAGAAAGGGAGGATAGACTCTAAACCCACGATAGGTGAGGTATGGCTCTAACCTGGAGCGCTAAGTTAAGAATCAAGGCGTAGCTTGCCGTACGCAGTCCTCCGTCCCGGATAACGTCCTCCAGGCTGCCGCGCGATAAGAGTTCGGTCACGATACAAAGGCTGCCCTGCGCGGCACCTGAAACAAAAACGCCGCGTAACCAAAGGATTCAGGACGAACGAGCAAAGAGTTAATAAACCAACCGCGAAACGAACAACCAAATCTCGTAGCAGACGTGCTGTACAAAGAAAACAGACCCGATCCTCCAAACAAGGCGGTACATCAAGTGCCGCGGCCGAGGTTGACCTCTTCCTACGTAATCTGTTATCTTGTCGCAGCCTGTCTACATGCCGAAATCTCACTTCTAGCACAATTACGTTAGAGGTGCGAATGTCATAATACTTACCTGGTACATCAAGTACCACTGTTGGGGCAATCATACAAGGGAGGAAAAAATGCTAAAAGGCGCACGTTCCATCAAATTAACCCCGTTGCACATACAGCAGTAGCAGTGACGGACCTTGGGGCAGCACTGGCCTGCGACTGTCTTGCCGGGAGGCATCAGGTCTGTGGAGCGCCAAGCCGGCTGTGTCAGGATCACGCACTGCCCGTACTCATGTCTTCGACTTCTTCCCTCTTCCATCCCTAGCCCCCCATCAATAATGGGTGCCTCTTTCGGATGTGTTAACCCTTCTATCACTGCAAACATCATCCCACACTAATTCCAAGTAGGACTGCGGCTACGGTTGGGGGGGCACCTTTAGGCCGTTTTATTTCAGCCGATCAGAGCCATTCTGAAGAATGACTCGTACCCTATATTTTTTTTCGTCTTCGCAACTTTGGTTTTTGATTTCGCGATATGCACCACCTTGGGATTGTTTGCTACCCGCTGCGCCAAACAAAACCGAAAAACTCCTATTTTTGAGAGAGGTAACGAGTCAGTTGACCCAGTGGCCTAAACGACGAAGTGAAAATGATAGTATATTAGTATGTCACCCCCCAAACCCTAGCACTAGTCGTAGTTTATCCCGAAAAGCGCGGGTTCACTTCTAAAGGGTCGACAATTACCCTTCCACCGGAACAGTAGCTTCGTCGAGAACCACTCCAACAGGGGGCCGAGACACGACCGAAAATGCCTCCCTACAAATAATATGAACACCCGCGGAGCGTGCAAACACGCGACCGTAGCGGTAACAACCGGGAAGCCACCCGTTCCAGGACTTGGACGCCACTGGCCACGCCAACACGACGCGCTTCCATCTTGATTTGCGACTTGTTTGGGTGCCGCCGGCCCCGCAACTCCCCCTGCGCATCTTATTTAGAGTTGCGCATCATATTTTAGAGTTGACGTTCAGAGTTTTTTAACGTTTTTAGCCTTCGCCGGCGATGTGCCAACACTCAACATCACGCGGGGAAACCGTTCGTTGCGGGGCTTCTACCGTCGGCGCCGCAGCCGGCATGATTAGCCCCTGCATTTGCTTCATCAGCCAAACATTTCTCACCGGCATTCTCGAAACCCAACTCCTTTCGCCTGCTGAGAGACACCGAGCCTTGACCGTCCAGCGTGATGCGGTGTCCGGGGGGCGCGAAGGTAACCCCCATGATCAGAACGATGTTAGGATGCCGCAATCTGGAACGAATAGGCGAGAACAAAAACACCGGAAAACGAGGGTTGGGGGCAACAGGAGGTAGACGAGTAGCGACGCCTCAAGTAAGACGCGTTATATGTTCTGTTGAAGAGTAACGACCTGGTTCTGCATGGCTGTATTGCCATGTTCGTGGAAAAACTAGGCGTCAGTGCTCTCGTATGCGTTCTTCGTGGAAAAAAGAGCAGCGACAGAGAAGTTCAACACGCATGTACAATCAACTTTGGGCTTGAGATAGGGTCCAGTGTCAATGTCATTCTACTATACACCTGAAAGGTCGCGTATCGGTACGTCTTTTAAGGCGGCTGTGGAACTACACACGCTTAATCTAGCCTTGCGGTGCAAGCTGTGCCTATCGATGCGGATACGCAGTCGGCAGTGAGAGCATGGAAAGAAACCCGGACGAACGACCTATCCACAAGTTGGCAATTCCCCAGAAAAAAAAAACAACCCTTCGCCTGGGAAATCCCTGAAGACTGGATGATGCTCGCAGAAGCCTAGACTACCTGCAATATCGTTTCTCGTCTGAGAACCGCCTCGATCAACTGCAACATGGTGTATACTTCGTACGCTGAGAACGGCCTGAGACTGGTCGATTGTCCACGCTCACTTACCGGGTCATGAGGTACGCCTCCTTCTTGAAGACCTCTAGGTCGCGGCCCGTCAGTTCCACCGCCTGATGGAAAGGCCTCCTTATCACCTGGAAAACGAACAGTTTGTATAATGTTTTATTTCTCGACCGGAAAGGCGGCAAAATTCGCAAGTCCTCCTCGACTACGGTACTCGTACATATGGCGAGGAATGGGATTTTTCCGCTGGAAGGGACAGATTACGATCGTCGTTTGCTACGCCTGTTACGTATAGAAGCAACGAGTACAGTAGCCGCTGAGGGCATGCTTATGCAGTACCGCACCTCCTACAACCAAAAAGAAGTGCACGCATCACCCCAAATAAGCTTCACCACCCGAGACTAGTTGTAGCTGGAGCATCATCGTCACACCCCTCTATTAAAAGCATCTACCCTGGCTACTGCTGGCCTTGCCGTCACATCTGATTCGAGCCGCACTTCCGCCGTTATCAACCGGGATCTCCGGTACGCCTCTACGGCAGACAATCAATGTGTTTCTTACTGCCAAAGACACGTCCCATACCGCGCTTGCAACGCACCTTGACCGCCACCGCGGCACCACGCCACGAACCTCTCCACACCGACCCTGCGGCTCCACACCCGATCTTGCGCGACAGCTCGAGCTCGCTGAACGACACCATCACGTCTCTGTTTGGCCAGCACGCGCACAAGTATGACACAAAAAGAAACGAACGGGACAGAAGGAGACGAGTAGTTGTGGAAACTTCAAGCCAGGGCCTGGGAGTATCGGACGTGAACTCTCCACGGGTCATGGGAAGCCACGACGTCAGTCTTTAGCCTGCTATATTTCCCAGGTACCACTTCAGAATTGCCTATACCCTCGAAAAAAACAGTAACCTGAGAACGTTGCAGCGTAGACAACATACGGCGTAAATTCGAGTAGAAGCAGAATGTCGGTGACACGATATGATACAATGCATACCTACTTCGTACATCCTCTGCAAGGACACACCTGAGAGCCAAATTCTGCTGCAGATCCTGGATATAGTCCCTAGGCCACATATGCTGATATGACAACCCACTCCCAACTGCACCGCCTCCTCCACCGCCACCCCCCCCTGCCAAGAGCTGCCCCCGCCCCCCGATGGAAAACGATCTCAACCCCCCTCCGAAGGATGCGACGGAGCTGTCGTCGTCGCCTATAGATCTGTTGGCGTGTCACGAGGGATGCGGGAGAGCGGAGTCAAAAGGGAAGAAGAACAGCAAGAGAAGGTGGATGATCCTTATCATCTCTCGGCATCCCCTGTACTCCCGACGTGCTTACCGCCTGACGGAACCGTGAAGCCACCTACTCTACGAATCCATGAAACAACTGAGTTTAACATATACTCCAAGTATACATGGTACATACATGGCTAACATTCACTCTCCTCTGCCAAGCGGCAGCCATCGCCATATAAAAACCGTATAACTCTACCGACGCATCAATAAGTTTACAACGAAGATCACCGGTAGCTCTACTATTAATAGTAGTGCTCTATCTTAAACGTTTTGTAGTGGCGTGCGTCCTACAGCAGATACGGCCGCTTCCAAACGCAGTGCTACAGGAAATTGACTCGCCCTCACCCATCTGCTTCCGAGAGAAGACCCCTCTTGAGCTCCTGAAGTGTACCGACGACCGCCTCCATTTGTTTTCGCCGGCTGCACCCCGCCCCAAAACAAAACAAAAACACAACAACAAAACGGAACGCCGAGCACCACAGCACAGGGGGCACGGACAGCGTTGGGGAGGGCCGACCGCACGAACAAACAGAACAAGAGCGAGCGAAAGGGTGTCGTTTGCTGTCGAAAGAGGGGAAACACTATTACGGGGGGGGGGGGGGGGAGAGCCAAGTCCGAGGGCTTGGGGAGGACCACCACCAGGCAGACCAATCAGCGCCAGGGAGGAAGTTCCCCTTTCACTGCTGCAACAAGTATCCCACACAAACTCCAAGTACTTTGTCCCGAAAAAATGGCGTGCAATTCCACATTTTAAAGGGGCTAAAAATGGATGGCATCACCGTGGAACCTGACCGCCATCGATTTTTCAACGGACGTCACCGGCGACGTTACTGTGCCCCCCGGAGCCTGCGGGTTTCATTCTTGAGAGCATGGTATTCGTGTTTACCCCATACCTGGTATATCTTATCACCACAGGGTTGCCTATGGGAATGATAGCTTTTACTCTGTTTATTCCGGTCGCCCCGGTGGTCAAGTGGTTAACCTCGAACACTACTAAGGTTGGAGTAACGGGTTTGAATCTCGGTATGGAGATTTCTTTTTCTGAGACACCAACTGCCGAGAGCGCTTTATAGCGTGGGTAAGCACACTTCGACGCAAGTCGACGAGGGAAGAAAGTGCTGAATTCTTCTCGCGATAAAAAAGGCGCGTACCGTAGTGGGGAGGGGGGAGGAGAAGAGCCTGCTAAGTGACCCCGGATCTGAGTTACGACTAAGGAGGGAGAAGGAGAAACTAAAAGTGCAAAGATAATAGATGGGATGAGCAAAAAAAAATAAAAAAGTGTTTGAGATCATGTTTTTGTTCGCTGTTTTGGCAGGGGGGTGGGTTGCTTCATCTATCTCTCCTGTACTGGTACATAATATAGGGGGTGTTTGGCCGCGTCGTGTCTCCCGTAATCGGACTTCAACTGTGTTCCGTTTGCGTCAAGCCGCGCTTGGCAACAACCAACGCCTGCGCTCGTTCAGGCGAGGGCAGTGTGTTGCACCGCCCGTGCCTTTGGCGCCAACTTGGTACTTTGGAACCGAAACAATATGGTTTCAATGTTCTCGACGTGTTGATGTGCTTGATATATGTGTATGACGTGCTTTATCTTCTTACTATTGCATCCTTGATGCTTTTTATGTGTTTTTTTATGGAGAGCGACGAGAAAGGGTAGGGGGTGCGAATGATGAAGCGCGACGGAAGCCTACCAAAACGAGGCACAACCGCCTGATATGCGCTCACTAAACGGGGGTTGTGCTCGGCGATTCTACGATCAAGATCTTACAACTAAAGCTTGCGGAGCAAGGCAAGGGCCTGGGAGAGCACGCTCGCTTGATACAGGCAGCGCAACCCGTCTGCCGGTGCAAAAACGTATTGTGATGCCGAAGAAAACTCCGGTATTGGTACCGAATAAAACTGGACACAAAGGTTTGCCGTTACCCCGTTGACACACACCTTGAACGGCCGCAAGCAAGGATGAGCAGCACAACAACTAACGTGGAGAGAGATAGCGACAGAGCCACAGCGCCTTTCGTGCTGAGCTCGGCACAGGAAGAGCCTGCGACAACGAGACGAGGGACACAACCCATAAAGACAAGACCTCAGGTGGTGAGAAACACCAAAACAACACGACAAAACAACATGGTACACCGGATAGGGTATAAAACGCCCCACAAACAAGCATATGCTAGTAGAAGCCGTTCGTGGTGCCGCAAGGTATGGGAAGGATGTGCAGCACAACATGCAATAGACGATACATGACAAACACCGATACCACGCAGCAGACGGCACTTTACAAACAATGATACTGAACGTAGTCTGTGGTGGGGGCGAAAGGTTCGATTTTGCACCCCAACAAACATGCGCCAGTAGGAGCCGCTCACGATACCGAAAGGGAAAGCAAGCACGTGCAGCAGAACATCCAATGGGCGGCGCATGGCAAAACAGGGATACAGAAAACACGCAATAGACGGCACTTTGCAAAGGGTGATACCAAACGTAGCCTATGACGGGAGCAAACCGTTCGATTCCGCACCCTAACAAGCATGCGCCAATAGGAGCTAGCTGCTCACGGTGCCGCAAGGTACGGGAAGCGCGCGCAGCGAAAACATTGCTATGGGCGGCGCATGACAAGCAATGTTACCGGCAACATGCATTAGACGACACTTTGCAAAACGTGATACCAATGGAAGCCCGTAACAACGTACAGTAGACACCACTTTTGCAAACAGTAACACTGAACGACGCCTGCAACTTGAGACAAAGGTCAAGGCTCGATTCCGCACCTGCGTACAGCCATGGGCAAGAGCAGGTCGCCGAGAAATAGTCGCACTCTCCCACCCCATTGCATCCGAGGGGGCAGCAGCTATCCACCTGCAGGTGGCAGGCATCCCCAAACGAAACATTCGCGAAAAAGTTACACCGAGGGAAACAACTGTTGCAAACATGTGTTGGAACGCACGATCGACACATGCCACTATTAGTACGATAGTACGATAGGGGTAGCACCTAATGTTCTTCATCTCCACGCTTGAGGAGCTCCATACCTCACCCAAACACCGACGTTAACTGAGAAACAACGTGCATTTAACCCAATAACGAACTGGTACCTGGTAATATCGAAAAACACAAAAAAATAAATAAACATTATGGTGTTTGCGATTTCCAAACTCTACTGGGTTGGAAAAAAAATGTAAAAACAGTATTGAAACCGACGAATTTCATAGCCAAACGCCAACCAACCCACGAAAAAAATAGGTGAGAAATAAAAAAAAAATGGTGGGAAAAAAAAAAAAAAAAAACTAACCTAACATTTCGCTGGTTTTTTCGTGGGTTGGGTTGGCCACGGATTGTGATTTCGACGGTTTCAATACTATTACTATTTTGGAGGACCATAGTAATAGTAAATAGAACCCACGATATACACAAAAGCCTATACATCCCACTTTTTTTACTAAGCATGTTTGGTCCTCATTACTAGATTACTCCTCATTACTAGATTACTCCTCATTACTAGATTACTCCTCATTACTAGA
>JAYJMJ010000130.1:5653895-5666039 GCA_036873875.1 Laminaria ephemera | reverse complement strand
TAAGAACCACTTGTGAGGCGGACTTCCGCACCTTGTGCGTACTTTCTTGCATATCGGATGACAGCTTCGAATGAATGTATTTGTTTTCTGGTGTGGTTACTTCCAGAGACAGCAGTGGGTATACCATGTACTATGTAACTGCCTCGGGGGTGCCTTACCATATACACACTACGTGATATCATCCCCCTTGGTGACGGAGTTAGGGCTCTCCGCTCCGCACAATATGATCTAACTCGACCACCATCTCGGGTACACAAAACTAGCCCTTTTTGGATTTGTCCGACCAAAAACCTGGTACAAAGCTCTCTCACTGCACACTTCCACTATTGTATACCGTACTTGATAACGCTTGATTGTAGTATAGAGGCGAAAAAATACAAGCAATGTCGTTCAGCCACACGACGCAACGCGGGCTGCGACTATGGGTTAGGGGAATGTGATTTTCTTCTCGGACTCCAATGCAAGCAGCTGTACAACACGCGCTAAACACCAACACCAACCAACACCAACACCGACGACGACGACGACGACGACGACGACAACCACGACCACAACCACGACCACAACAACAACCGAAAACAGGACCCACCCGCGCCGATGCTCCCCTGGTTGTTGCGCGCGAGTTGGTCCAAAGAGCGGGGGTCGTCGTCGCCATCACCCTGTCTCTCCTCGCCCATTGCTGCTTCGTCCTTGCCCAAAGGACTCCACAGCCGAACCACGTTCTCCAGCCCGCTAAAACGTAAAGCGGCAAGGAGAGGAGAACTTTGGTACACGCATGTGGCCAGGGGAAAGTATACACTCTGTCGTTACCAACAATGGATGTTTGAGGCGAATCGACCATTTAGGGGTGGATACACGTTACTATGGTCGACCTTGAAGTTAACCAACGAATCAACCAACAGACTAACCAACAAACAAACAGACCAACGTAAAACAAACCAACAAACCAGCCGATCAACCAGCCAACCAAACAACCAACTAGACTAATCAGCAAACAAAGCAACCAGACCGGACCTATACCTGTACCTATTCCAATACCTGCTTCGTATACCTGTGTCTGGTGGCCATAAGCGGAAAAAACGGGCGCGGCACGACGCAGTTGACATTATTTTACCCGTACCATTACCTGTACCCTTACCTGTACATGTATATGTACCTTCACCTGGTATATACCTTAGTATGTACCTATACCTTCACCTGGTATATACCTTAATATGTACCTATACCTTTACCTGGTGTATACCTTAATATGTACCTATACCTTTACCTGTACCTTCACTTACTTCGTACAGTATACATTTACCTGTACCCTTACCTGTTCTTAGCTATACATTTACCTGTACCCTTGCCCGTTAATTCACCTGTACTTATACCTGTACCTATACCTTTACCTGGTGTATACCTTTATCCGTACCAAGACTTTTACCTGGTGGCCATAATCGGAAGAGACGGGTGCGGCACGACGCAGTTAACATTCTGGTCATCGGCCTTGAATGCTCGAGCCAACTTCCCGGATGCGCGCTCCCATATATACACCCTAGAATATATCAGGATAGGTTGGACGGGATAAGACCGGGTAGGGTGGGGTGGGGTGGAGATGGCTGGCGCAAAACACATTATAAACATCTTTTGACCCGCAACATTGGCAACGAGTTGTTTACGGAATTGGATTTGTCACGACAACATCCAATCACTGTCGGTGCCACGCTGCGTGGAGAAACGTGGCTCTAGCATTTAGTGTAAACATTCACGTCGTGTCTTTTACAGTTTCAGTATTCGATTATTGGAATACGGTTTCTTGGGGTATTACTATTATCCTTCCCTCCCCCCTGGAGCTCCATCTCGAAAGGGATGCGTGGTCAATGGACAAATGATCAAGGCAAACAACGAATGAGTACGCCCCTTACCCTGGGTCCAACACATGAAAAAAAATCCAAAAATCCAAAAATCCAAACATCCAAAAACCAGGAAACCTTGTAACTTCAACCAAATTCAACTATGTGTCGTGAAGTTTCATAATTTGGAATTTGGATTATGCTCATATCCGATAACTTTTCCTTCCTTTGCGCGCGCGCACCTGCCGTCGTCGCTGCCAGCCGCGATGTAACCCCCGCCGTTGCCGAAAAAACAAGCCTCCTTGATGACCGTCTGGATGTTGCAAGCGCCCACATACCGCTCGATCAAGTCCCTCGGGCAGGAGTTCGGCACGCTGGTCGACCTGGAATGTTCGTGTTGCACAGTACGGATTGAGTATCGGGCTTAGCTTACTTACAATAAGGGCTTTTCACGGGTCACGACCCGACCCAAGGGTCAGGTCATGAGTTTTTCAAAATATTGCGGCCCGAGTCGGGTCGGGTCAAGAGGTGTTCGAAATCTCACGGGTCGGGTCAGTAGGTTTTAAAATCTCACGGGTCAGGAAGGGTCACCCTGACCCGACTCGACCCACGAGAAGTATCCTGACCCGTGAAACGGCCTGCTTACAACACTTTTGAAAGTCGGTTAGTGGGTGAGATACAATAGAGCTTCTTAAGGGAGGAGCCTCCACAAAAATGACAGTAGATGACAGTAGATGACAGTAGACGACGGTAGATGACAGTAGCCGACAGTAGACGACAGTAAACGACAGTAGATGACAGTAGAGATGACAGTAGACGACAGTAGACGACAGTAGACGACAGTAGATGACAGTAGATGACAGCAGATGACAGTAGATGACAGTAGATGACAGCAGATGACGGTAGATGACAGTAGATGACAGCAGATGACGGTAGATGACAGTAGACGACAGTAGATGACAGTAGATGACAGTAGATGACAGTAGACAGTGCCGATAGAGCTCCTCAAGCGAGGAACCTCAGATAAATCAGGCACTACCCCTACCCGAGCACCTACTCTCAAGCATGTTATTTCTCACGGAGTCGGTTGATGGGTGAGGTATAACAGAGCTTCTCAAGTTAGGAGACTCAGAAAAAAGGGTGCAATCATACCCCTACCGAGGGGCACGCGTCGACAGTACCTTTGCGGACACCCCCCCTCTGTCCAATCGGTCGCCGCCCTCCCTCCTTTCGCAGCACCATCCCCGCTCCCCGCGCCATCAGCACCGCCTTCTCGACACCGGGGATCGTTCTCAACGTCCCCTGTCCGGCGGAGCCTCAGGTACCACTCGCGGGCCGTGGAAGCTTCCCAGCTGAGGGTAAGGTCCTCGGCTCGGTCGTTCCTACTGGAGATGGAGGAGGTCGCCTGTATGAAAACGCGATAAAATAAATGACATGGTCGACATGAAACGTGAGTTGCGTTATAGAACTAAAGTAGTATACCAGGTGAGGGGCACTAATGGATGGGACAGGGGAGGGGAGGGGAAACGAGGGTAGGGGTAGGGTAGGAACTTCCGCGTTGAGAATGAGATCTTCTGCTCGGTTGTTCCTACTGGAGCTGGAGGAGGTCGCCTGTATGTAAACGCGAAAAAATAACGTATACGGCCGAGTTAGACGCAAGTTGCGTTAGAGCTACAGTAGTGGTTCCTGTATAATGCCGGTATAATCGCTTGGCACGGCCAGAACCCGCTATAGTGCCGAACCTGCATTATACAGCACAACGTGCTGTATAATGCAGGTTCCGCCACTTGGGTGCCCCTCAATAACGCCGGTTCATCGGTTTGACCGCATACTCTACCCGCTGCTGCTGTACATCTACACATCTACACGCACAAACACCAGACCAACAGCAGTACACTCTACCGACACTACCAGTAGAGGAACAACATTCCCTGCGCAGCGAGAATAGTGCACATTGCAACAACTCATGCCATGCATGGAGGCACACTGGGCAGATGTGCAGGACAGATTACAGTTAGTACTATTTACGGAGGACCATAGTAATGAGGACCCACGACACACACAAAAACCTATATATCCCGCTGTTTTTACTAACCATATTTGGTCCTGATTACTATGTTCCTCCGTAAGAGTATAATATGAACACGGCACCAATTCGGGATCTGAACTAGTCTGTAGTACTTACCGCTTTCCATACGCGCCTCTGCTGCCCACCCGCTATGCATACGTTGCAGAGATCCCTCCCCGTGTCACCCATTCCACCCCCCATCACATTGTACCGTTCGTAACATCCTCTGTGTTGTCCCCCCCCCCCCAAATGGCCGAAAAAGTGGTAAAAACGTTGTGTTATCTCCGGGGAGTAAGTTTTTGTTGCTTTTTTGACGAAGTCCCCCTACCTCTTGGATATCCCCGGGGACAACTTTACACTCAATCGCCGTCCCCCGGGGGACAACACAAAAAAATCGATGTCACCCCAGAAGGACAGCATACATAAATCTGCGGTATTCCATTCCGCCCCGCCCGCGATGTCTCAGGGGGGGCATCCTCCTTCTCATCATCGCGACTACCCCCCGGGGAAGGGTGCAAGCGTCCTCAAATGCTGTCCGTCCTTTGTTTCTTATATGCTTGCTCGTAGATGCTGTTGAAGCCAGACATCGCGGGGTTTTGCGCGCGAGGAACTCGGCGGCGGGGAAGTGTGCTACACAACAAACGTCTGTTTTGGGGGTGTTGAGAAAACGTATTTTCGGAAGAACACCCCGGGGAGTTTTTTTTTCTCGGACGTTTTTCTTTTTTTTCCAACGAAGTCCCTCCTACCTCTTTGTTCTCCCCGGGGACACCCTTTTACTAAAAAACGTTCGTTTTCCCCGCGGGGAGAACAGAGGATGTTACGGTACTCTCGTTCACTTATTGCCTAAGGTGGCTCACTCTAAAACTCAACCTATTGGCGCAAATCGTTCTGAAACCACGCTGAATGGTGCAAGCAAAGCACCACCATCAATAACGCGCTCGTGCCAGCCGCTACTGCGCAGGGGGAAAAAGGGTGGGGATTTAGATCGAGGCTTGGGTTACCCCAGACGATTCTATACCAAATACCAGTATACTGCTGCACAAAGATACCTCGTCTACCCCAGGTAACATATCAGGTATATAACACGTGATGGCAGGTATGATATACAGTGGGGTACCCGATTTAGGAGCGTCCACAACAAGAGAAAACGGACTTGAGAGCGGCATATTGTATATTCGGCTTGGCACGGAAATTGAAATTGTACAGATAAGAGCGATTGTGCTTGTGCCCCGTACACCCGCTCTTCTATCGGGTATGGCGTGAGTGGACCTAATGGTGTTAGTGTGAATTCAATAACAGTACGTAAATGCAGTTCAGGTCACCTCGAAGTAAAAAATGGTGACGCATGCATGTTGTATGCCGCTCTGGGGCGTTGGAATAACCCCAACGAACTTATTAGTGGGAGCAGTAAAGAATGACCAGTTTTCGCCCGACTTTTTCAGCTCTTCAAGCAGAAATGTATCCCGATTTAAGAGTTTTTTTTCTCTTATCCCGGCTACTGTCACGTCAAACCACTCTTAAACAGGGGTACGAGCGGCTCGGAGACAAGAGCGGTCACACCGAGGGGCTCTTAAATCGGCTACCCCTGCACCAGGTACAGTGGGGTACCCGATTTAAGCCCCTCGGAGCAGGTCAGTGTGACCGCTCTTCTCTCCGAACCGCTCGTATCCCTGTTCAGAGGGCGATTTGATGTGACGGCCTCTCTCCTAAATCGGGACTTATTTCAGCAAAAGCTCTGACCCTTCTACTGCGGCGAACATTACACTACTCAAATACCCAGTAGTTCGTCCCCAAAAACGTGCGTGTAGTTGTGAAAGGGAAACGTAGAGCGAAAAATGGTTCCTCATTTCTTATCTAAGTTGAAAGATGGATTACAACGCCCCAGCGCGGCATACGGGACGCATAGGTCACCATTATTTTGGCATGAATTGCATTGCTGTGTTGTTGAAATCACACTAAAATAGCTCTGTCCACTCACACGGTACAATACCCCATACGTGAGGGCGGGTGGACGTGGCTCAAGCAAAATCGCTCTTTTCTGTACGATTCCCGTGCCCAGCCCAATTCACCGCTCTTAAATCTCTGTGCAACTAAACCCATAGTTTTGGGGGCAAACTTCTTGGAATTAGTTTCGGGAGAATTTTTGCAGTGATTTAAGGTAAAAGGGACAATCGATTTATATTATTATGGACGCTCTTAAATCGGGTACCCCATACCAGGTATTATACAAGAATAATGTTCAGTTAACTGGAGAGGCAAACACATCAAAAACCAAACAGGCCTACGCTGAGTGGCCGATCACAGCGAATAGCCAAACACGAGCCATACCACAAGATGGCACACCCCCGTCGGACACACTTCCAAGCTAATTTTATCGACAGAACGGGGAGAATGCAAACCCCAAGCGACGATGGGCTATATATTTTGACGGTAACAAAAGTGGTTTCTGCTGTAGACTACAGTACTGCCATACGTAGCCTATAGCCGGGCGATGCGCCTATAGAAAGATCTCGTCGAAATATTTTCCAAAGGCGCCATTTTTCGTTGTTTGCGCCCCCCTAGTTTTTGGAGAAACTCGGGTCGGAAGTTCGTCCCAGGGTGTCCGTGTGCTATCTTGCTTATTATATATCCTGCGTGGTTGTCGGAGGGTGCTGTTATAAGGCTTAGTTTGGGTAGGCAATTGGTTAGCTTTTTACCAGTAGTCAAACGTACCAATACCCTCTAGTACCTTAACAAATGGTATATCTACTACCGTAACAGTTCCCACCGAAGCCGTTGGTCGGCGCTGTTGCGCCATGGCACCATCCAGCTTAACAGCCCGCGAAAATCGCGAGCGCCAAGAAGACCACTGCAGCAGGGTGTTTGCGGGATACCAAATTTGGTGGGGTAGAAAAACATCTGATAACAGCATTGAAACCGACGAATGTTACAACCCAAGGCCAACCCAACCCCACGTCTAAAAATGGTCAAAATGGCTCTTTTTACCCACATCCCTCAAAATATTAATTGGGTTGGGTTGATCGGGATAACTCCAACCTAACTACGGTAGCAAACAAACTTCACAAAAAATTGAGAAACACCCAATCCGGTTTTGTTCTTTTACGGTTTCATAATTTTTCGACCCAACATAATTTGATGATCGCAAACACCCCTGTTAAGTATCAGCCCTCTATGATGACAAGAAAGAGCGCCACAAGGAACTCAGCCTGAGATCCTGAGACTTCCGGGGAATTCGGACCGGTTTATACTAAACTTAGTGCAGGTTATACTAAAGTTTGTGTCGAACACGCTGTTTCTCAGTTAATAAATCTAGCCTGGGTCAGTATCCCGGTTTCTTCTTCAGAGGGCCGCGGCACTATGAGATACAGAAGACCTAGCGAGTCTATAGCAACACTACCCACCTCCACGGCTCACAGGGTATCTATTGCCATGCGTGTCTTGATGCTGGGCGTGCGTGCCGTCGTCACACCTCTCTTCCCTCGAGCAGGGTCGGCTCCAACTTCAACAAACATGGATCTTCGCCAGGTTTGCGGCCGGTCAATGATACCTGGTACGTTCAACTTCGTTAGCGGCATCTATCAACCGTTTTGAGACTTGCGAACGGAAAAGTGACGATCGTGATGGCGATTGCTTGCAACCTTGGCGGCGCGAAAAGCAGCCCCGGCTCCTATAGTTCGGGGGGGGGTGTCCGAACTGCAACGTAAGGAGGTGAAAGACACGCGCAAAGCATGGTGACACTCGTATATAGCTGCACGTTCTTCCTCGATGCTTGATAACATCGCCCTCGTCGTTTTTTGGTTGCTATACATGGGTCCCTTCGGAGAATTCAGAAGGGAAAAGTGAAGAACGTAAATAATTGGCGATGTATTGCAAATTGGCAACACGAAGCATCCCGGGCTGATGTGCTGGGGTAAGGGATGAGTCCGAAGTGCAACGTAGGGAGGTGCACGAGACGACACGCGCGTGGTAGACGATGACATCTACTGCTGCACGCCCTTCCTAGATGCTTGATAACATCACCCCTGTCGTTTTTCTGTATTTTTAGTCGCTGTACATGGGGATCCAAAAAGGACACCCGTTTGAGACTTCAGCGGAGAAAAGCGATGCACGTACGTAAACAACGATTGATTGCAGCATTGGCAACACGAACCAGCTCGGGCAGCTGGCGAAGGGGGTGCGTCCGATCTGCAACGTAGGAAGATGTACGGCACGACACGCGCGCAGACGATGATGCTACTTCTTCTGCACGCTCTTTCTGGACGGCTGATAAGATCGAGATCGTCGTTTTTTTGGTCGCTATACATGTCCCAAAGAGGTACCTGGTACCTGGTAAAGGCTCTCGAGACTTGAGAGTTCAGAGGGGAAAATTGACGAAGATAAAAGACAATTGCTTGCAGCATTGGCCACACGAAGCATCGCGGGCTGGTGTGCTGGGGTAGGGCTTGCGTCCGAAGACGATGATATTATGCATCTTCTATCTCTGCTGCTGCTGCTGCTGCTGCTGCTGCACGCTCTTCCTACGAAGACGGTTGTTGATAAGACCGAAGTTCTCGTTTTTTCGGTCGCCATACCTGGGTCCCAAAAAAAATCCGGCTGTATAAGAGCGACGATGACGGCGGCGCCTTTGCCAAAGGGCACGCGATTGTTGTGGGCCGTCAGCGCCTCTGTATCCACGGTCGCCATCTCCACGGCCGGGACTCGTTCTTCCCCTGTATAGTTGCAGGCGGTGCTGGGCATGGCTGTCGTTGTGAAGGGCAGGGGCAAGGGGCAAGGGCAGGGAACCGCTCTGTGGAAGAGGCCCCTTGGGGGATCTTGAATCTTGATATCTTGAATCAGTTACGTACGCGTTATGGGGCTCGTACTCTACGCTCTATACGAGTTGCAGTTGTGCACATCTTTTTTCGACAAGCAAGAAGCACAGCTTTGAGGATCTGGAAATCAGAAATTAGCGTGTTGTCCCGGAGATTCTGGAGCACAGCGGCACAGCAGTGCGCGACAGCGGTACAGCAGCAGTACAAGAAAACCTCACCCCTACAAGATCCATAAATTTCATGTTAGAGGTGGGGGGTTTACGGTTGGCGCTGGCGCGCTGGCGAAAAAACCGGTAACAACGAAAAATGGGAAACATTACGTTCGGAAATATAATAATGGTTTATATATTAATATTAATATTAAGAAATACTTAAATTCACAAACATATTGTACCAGGTGTGGAGTAACGAAAAATATTGTACGTCGTAGTACTTCGAAGGCTTTAGCATATCGGGAGCATTTTCCGACGAAACGTAACTTGAAAGCCAATTAGACCGCCCGGCTTGCAACTCCCCTCTCCCGCGCACCACTGGCACACTGCTGCTAGTGCTGTGCACAGTGCACAAGAGCTGCTGCTGCTGACTCAGCTGTGCACTTTATCGACATGATGGCCAATACGCAGGACCACGTAGTAGGCGCGGGAGAAGCCGCTGAGCTGGATCGGCTCTTGTCGTGGTTCGAATCGCACGGAGGCCGTATCTCCAAGCTATGCCTGGAAGACCTTGGGGGAGACATGAGTCTGAGCGTGGTGACAGAGGAGGCTGTGCGAAAGGGAGACGTGGTGATGTCCATCCCGATCGCGGTGTGCATGACGGTCGAGTCGGTGAGTGGGGGTGCGGGTGCAGCGTGTAGCAGCAATGTGAATCGATTGTGTTTTGCTTGGCTGCAAGGTGCGGTTGCTCTGCAATAGTGATATCATACCTGGTACCTGGTACCTGGTAGGTACGTACAAGGGCTCCGCATGGGTGCCGGCATTCAACAACCCGATGCTTTGAGCAAGACTGTAAGGAAAGGGAGAGCAAATAGGTAGGTCCCGGGGTAAGGATTTTAGTGAGTAAGTATGGGAGAAACAATGAAGACGCTCGTTCCCCGGACTAAGGGTTAAATAGGCACAGTAAGCCATTCATCCGGAAAAGACCGCAGGAAGTAAGGGAGGGTTGGCAGCACCGGCCGCGGGAGGTGATGCCATTGTTTCGACCCACACTATACCGGAAGAAGAACAGGCACAAAGATACTGCTGGATTATCCGGAACAGGGATAGGAACGATCCCAGAGTGACGTCACCCCTGTGCCACCTAGAAGGCAAGATCGTGTGGAGTTCTTCCCACCGGATCTCACAATTAAAAAAGCCAAGCTTCCCCACCAAAAACAGAAAGAAGCTGGAACTCGACCAAGTCATTTATGATGTACCTGGTATCATATAATAGCATTATCATATACCAGGTACCTGGTACCAGGTACACCAGTACGTGTTCTAGTGTTCCAGAATATTCTATTAGATTACTAGTGTTCAGTGTTCCAAGGCCGTCGAGGGTGAAAGCCTCCACGGGTTGAGCTGGAGAGTAAAAGCGGGACAAGAAATAAGAAGCAAGTGTACAAATCAAGTCGAAGCCAAACCTGGGGTTCAGCGCTGATACCGGTAATATACTGCTGTAGCCTCAAAAAGTAAAAAATAGAGCCAGTACAAAACTACTGCTACTCTATGTACCTGGTATAAAATTGCGCTCAGCCTCAGAATAGAAAATAGAGCGAGTACAAAACAAAATTGTTATTCATGTACCTGGTATATACGAATTGCAAACAAAGATACACAGACCTGGCAAAAATCGCCCACTTTGAAAGGCTAACGTTACGTTAACGGTGGCGAATATATTCAGTAGGTAATTCGTGCCGATATTCAGTGGGAAGACAAAACAAAGTCGGACAGCAGGGATTGCAGAGTAAAGCACTCGCACAAATGTCGGAACCTAAACGATGATACGTACCAGGGATATGATACGCAAGAGTAGTCCTCAAGCGCCAGCGCTGTTTCCTGCTTCCACTTTGCTGCCTAGGAGTAAAAAAGTCAGACTACGTAGTATGGCATGGCATCCCCCTCTCTTACTCAGCGGGCTCGTTCCGGATGTACTTGGAAAATAATCAACTGCTGTGCTAGGCTTTGCTGTCCTCTGTTTCGTACTGGTACCTGGAAGGCATTACACAGCAGTACTTCGTCAGTATGATGTTGGACCCAGCCCTGCCGATTCTTCTCGACTTGCGTCGACTTGTGCTAATGCCCACCATCAGAGAGAGAGATTTCGAGCCCGCATAGGTGTGCACAGAAAGGAGCCAGAGCACTCTTAGGCTTAACGTATGATATCAATTCGACTAAAAATTCTCGGCGGTGTGTACAGAAAGGAGTCGGTGCGCTCTTAAGCTCAACGTGTGCTGTCATATCGATGAAAAAAATGCTCGCATGGGCAGTGATGATTGGCGCCGAGGATTCGATTTGGCATCGATCACGGTGACCGATATTGCGATGCTGTGACGTCATTGATAATAGCAGTTCAGTCGCGCATGGTCGTATCTTCGTAGTCTAATATCTGGTACTACAGCAGTACCTGGTAATTGACTGAGCGCGAAGGATATAGGCCGGTGCCTCCGCTCTGGATAGTGCCCGAGGGCCAACAACCGAGTGAACAGGACAATAACAACTTGTAACAAGGGGGGGGGTTGCCTCGTAATGGAGATTGACGGAGAGTAACAGCAGCCACGAACGATAGAGTAGCATACTTGCAGCTCCACATATTATATGTACAAAGAATAGCGTCCCGCAGCTAACAGGTGCGATAGAACAATAGCTCCACAAGGTACTCTGTTGTATTGTAACTGGTAAAATATGTAAAAAAGTAGTGTATTTTTATTTTTTAATAAAAAAATATGATACTGGTATGATACACAAAACGATACCAGTACACAAAACAAGAACCTCGAGTGACTTACCAGTATCACTTACCGGTACTGCTTGCTGTACCTGGTACCTATGGACTCCCATAGCCTGATACTCGTAGTGATCATTCATATCATGTGATACGAGGGCATATCGATGAAGGTCAACCCTACCTCTACACTGCTGTACATACTCCCACAAGGCTCGATGATGCGTGTTTACTGATGTTATAGTCAGAGTTCAGTGTGGTTATATTTCGTAATCGTCACCTTCCTCCCCAGCATCGACCACCAGGAGGTATCTACTATTAGTATCATATACTCGTGTGTACCAGGTATCAATTATTTTATTTTATTATTATTTTTTTTTTGCTCATCCCATCTATTATCTCCGCACTTTTTCTTTCTCCTTCTCCCTCCCTATTAGTCGTAACTCAGATCCGGGGTCACTTAGCAGGCTCTTCTCCCCCCTCCCCACTACGGTACGCGCCTTCATTTTTA
>JAYJMJ010000130.1:5611067-5626863 GCA_036873875.1 Laminaria ephemera | reverse complement strand
TCGTTTGTTCTTGGGAATATTTTGGTCGCTCATCGTTTGTTCATGGAAAGAATTATCCAAATGTTATCAGTCCAGGCTGGTATACTCGTAGGCGGCGCTTGCTGAAAAGTTGGATGCCTTTCGTCAACGTTCCCTTCGGTCGGGGTCGAACAGCGCGGTCAATGTTGCAAAAAAGGGGGGCGGGTAGGTCACATTTTGGCCGCTGTCATCGTTTGTTCTTGGGAATATTTTGGTCGCTCATCGTTTGTTCATGGAAAGAATTATCCAAATGTTATCAGTCCAGGCAGCGCGCGCGAGTTCGTCCGTTGCGCTCTAGATTGAGTAGACCCTTCTAGCAGGGCATATCTATCTGTCATGTGACCTATTTTTCGCCCTTGACAGACAAATATTCTTTACTGTGTCTGTGCTGGCGTGGCCGTTAATCGATTGGAGCGGCTTGTGCTCTAGCCCGAACTCTTCGCATAACAACGTTCCGAAATCGATGGCTATAAGTAACCCGTTCGTTCGTATGTACACGCCCTGCCCTCTTCCCTATCAGTTGATGTGACCTTGTTATTGTTATGTTGCTATCCGACAATGTGCAGCATGAGCTTCAACGTCCATCACTCTTAAACATTCTCAGAAAGAAAAAAGCTAAAACGTTCCGCTATCCCGTGCGAAATCCTGAGCGCGACACAATCCTCGGCGGTTACTCCTCTCCACCATCATAGCATCGCACCTTCTGAATGCTGGATCGATGTCGCGCTCCGCCCGCGCGAACGCCGTTCAGGGCTAGCTCTGCGGACGCGTGCACCCTCCTCCACATGTACGTCAAAAGCGCACGCAAACACTGCCCGGGCTCAATCGAGTCGCCGTCGCCGCCTTTCTCAGTCTTCAGCGCACTATCGTCGCTCCTCGGGCGGAAGCACGCCAGCGAAATTCTCACCAAGGCCTGGATCGATTTTTATTTTTTGAAAAAGGAAATGACACCTCAGCTGTGAGATCGAGGATTTCGCCGAAACTCGTATTTGCAAAACTGCGTGTGATACTTCAATCGCGCATGCGACGGGGTGTGGATGTACTCGTGAAGGCTATAGGTCGGTGATTTTGTGTTATCGCGAGGAGCGACGAGGGTCCGCCAGAGAAGCGGTCTAAATTTGAAGCATGTTCACATGAAGGGGAAGGGAGATACGCAGCCTGCCAACCAATTGACGTTTTCTGCGAAGCTCGTCTCAAGATGCGTGCTACGGGCGGGGTAGCAGCTATTTTTTATGAAGCTCCTCACTTGAGGAGTTCCATACCTCGCCCAACAACCGACGTTGGGACAAAAATTACGCGAAGCCCAAAAAAATTAAGCGAAGCCCGATACACAGTCCCATGGGCTACGCATGTAACTAACGAATAACGTCGAACAATACACGTTTAATCCGAAGAGATTCGAGTAGCTGCTCAGTTGAGGAGACTCGTCAGTGAGAATTGTTCGGGCTCAAAACTTCAACCTTTGCCGCAGCACGGCTCTCGACGCTCGGCCAAAATCTACTATTAATACGAGACTAATTCGTGTAGCCCCCATGCCGACCGTTGGAGGTTGTTGTCGCGTGCTAAGGTTGATCCTTGTCGAATACTGAGTGCGTCCGCGATAGTAGATAGTCCCCGAAGAACAAGGTATACCAGCAGCACAGTAGTAGGCCGGACATTTGAATCGAGTCTTACCTGTGGTTTCCCTCCTGTAGTAGCCACGGTGGTAACAGTCCAATAACGGTTCCGGGACAATCTCGCAGTGTTAAGTTTTTTACAAACCGTCGTCTTCACGGGGAGCGATGTTTTTGTACAGATCCAAATGACACCTCAGCTGTGAGATACCCTGGTAGAGAATTTCGTCGAAACTCATCATCTTTGCAAGCTGCCGGTAACACTTCGATCGCGCGTGCTACGGAGTTTATGACCTCGTTTGATGTTAACCCTTTTCCTCCTAAAATTGTCGAATCTAACTCTAAGCGTTTTGTTCCCATAACGAGAGAGTAGTGCTAAAACGGTTAACAAAGCAACGCGCCCCGACGCTCAGCTAACCAATTAGCGTGCCCCGACGCTCAGTTAACCAATCAACGCACTCCGACGCTCACCTCTAAAAATTCGGCAAAAGCGAGCGGCCTAACGCCACCCTTTCCGGCTCTGGCAAGACAGGTTCGGGGGAAGTCTCCAGGACTCGGCCCGCCCATCGTTGCTCGTGCCGCGGCATCTGCGTCCGTTGCTTCTGCGAGCGCTCCTGTCAACGGGGTTGGCGAATAAATATATAGTACAGGAGACCCATCAACGCTACGAAAACGAGTACCTGGTATAGTGGGGAGCTCTCGATAGTGCCGGTATGTGCCAGCCAAATATATCGGCACTGTTCAGGGCATCGGCACTATTGGGAACAGGGTTACTATAGAGAGTTAAAGTCGTGCCAAGCGATTCCACCGGCACTATAGAGAGCAGTGGCACTATTCAACCGGCACTATTGGGAGACCCCCATTGTACTAAGAAAGAAAGGGGGATCTTTACAGGGAAAAATTAATATGAAATCCCGCCGCGGTTATCTTAAAAGTAAATGTAGAAGGCACCCTTGCCCACGTAAGAAATCTACAGTAGCCTGGGCCAGCATTAGCATTCCTCCTTTTTAATATTGATTGGTTTTCGGTACGATACTGTACTGCTGTAGTGTATTGTACCTGGTACGATGGACAATTGACAATGGGCCTATCGTCTATAGATAGGTTCCTATTGTTCAGGGTGTGATTGTTATAAGGCTTAGTTTGGGTAGGCAATTGGTTAACCTTTTACCAGTGTCCAGTGGTCAACTGGACTAATACCCCACTAATACCTTAACAAATGGCGTCGTCGGCAGGACCATGGGGTTTTGGGTCGTGAGTTCGAATCTCACCTTCCACCAATAATATACTTTTACGATTTTCCCCATGTCGAACCTGAAAAATACTCTCCCCGGTATCCCCAGGAAATGGAACCGCGTGGATATTGATGTGTTCGCCCGTATATCCGGCCGACTTGCTATCCCGCCGTTCCAAGGGGGGAGAGTGTTATAGGCTTAGTTTGGGTAGGTACTTGGTTAACCTTTTACCAGTGTCTAGTGGTCAAACGGACTAATACCCCACAAATACTTTACCATGATTATATAGTCGGGGGTGCTTCGTTGACCCTTTTAGTACCCCTACAAAACATGAATACACTCTATTTTTTCCTACTTATATTATTACGGAGGACCATAGTAATCAGGACCAAATATGGTTAGTAAAAAAAAGTGGAATATGTAGGTTTTTATGTATATCGTGGGTCCTGATTACTATGGTCCTCCGTAAATAGTATGTCCCCGAAACCGTGCTACGGTAGATGTAACACTTTTGGCCGGCTCCTCAACTGAGGGAATTGCTCGATACCAGTACATTTGGAAGACAACTTGTGTTCCCTACTCTATTGGTTGTCCACCTAGCCCATGGGATTGTTCATCGGGTGGAGCGAACGATGCTTCTGCAACTCGAATGCCGGGTGGGTTCTTAGGAGCTCCTCAAGTGAGGAGCATCAGAAAAAGCGAGGTGAAGCTCTACCGTAGCCGTGCTCTTAACGGTTTTTAGCCCACCGTTGCAGGAGAGAAACACCTCGCCGATCTCCAGAGTCGACAGCAGCGCTCCTAGCACGCCAAGGTCCGCCGCAAAGGACAGCAACGATCTGTGCGAGAGCGCCTCGGCCATGGAGTTTACCGCCGCTCTCGTAGACAGCGACGACCGCGCAGACGCTGCCGCAGACGCTGACATTGACACTGACGCCGACGTTGACACTGAGAATCGCACCCTGCTGTCCCTGGTTGTCACGTCGCTCGCGTCGCCCGCGCCACCCCCCCCCGACGAAGTTGGCGAGTGGTTTCGGTCTTCTTGGCCATATTGACCACCTTCGTCGCTTACTGGGAGCGTAGCGATTGGGCGCCTGGGAAAGGGCGGGGTGGTCGGTGGTAGCGTGGGTGCGGGTGTAGCCGGTGTGGCTGGTGTTGCATGTGTAGGTGCTGTATTTGGTGTAAGTGGAGCGGCCGGTGTAGCTGGTGTAGCTGGTGTAGCTGGTGGTGTGGCGGCCATGGCGGCACCGACGGCACCGCCAAACGTATCGGCTTCACCGGCTTTACCGGAGTTCCCATCGGCTTCACAGGCCTCACGGGAGTTCCCATTGGCTCCACCGGAGTTCCCATCAGCTTCGCAGGCTTCACGACAGTTCCCGTAGGTTATACAGTCTTCGCGGGAGTCCCCATCGACTTCACAGGCTTTATCCGTAAGTGTGGGAGGTGCAGTATCGGTCTCTAAGGCACGTTTGTGTTCGGGAACGGGGGTATCGTTGAATCGCTGGGGCGACGGGATGTTAGCTCGGCGATCTTTGCCGGCCGGCGGCCGAACAATACTGTTTGAATCTCCGGCATTGGCCGGTTGTGTAGCTGTAACTTCGCCAACGCAGTAGCTACTACTGCCTCTGCGGGACGAGGGCTTGGTCCCCACGGTAGAGGGAGACGCCGCGTAGAATCTGCATGTGCACGAGTTGGCAGATTACGGTACAGAGTTTTGGAAGATAAAGTTTAAAGACACGCGATTCACCAAAAGTGAGGACACGCGTTACCAAGTACAGAGCTATGAATACAATACCGCAGTCCGAGAGTGCTATGAATACTAGCCATATCAACAACAGCAACACCACCAACAACACCACCAACAACACCACCACCATCAGCGTCAATCGATTTTGTAGAGGAGGCAGCTTATTGGGTGCCTGATGTGGCCTTGGGCCGTGCCCCGGGGTCGACTTGGATTCGTTGTGTTGTTGTGGCGAGCCGGTAACGGCTGTTGGTTACGTATACAGATAAATCCGTCTGATCACGACAGGGTTAAAGGCGATACAATTAACTACAAGGGATCGCATCCCTCGTGGGCGCGCCCCACGTGAACGCTGTCGCACCTGAACATTTCTCTCAGCGCAGGCTTGTAGTGTCGCAGTAAATCTCGAACTAGAGGGTCGCGCATGGCCGTCGACACTGAAACCGGTCGTCGACGCGACGCCAAAGGCAAGATATTCTCCATCAATAGCTGTGACGTGTCATCGACGGGAAACGCAGGCGTGGCCGCGGGGGTGGGGGGTAGGGTGGGGTGGGGTGGGGGGGGCTGGGGTGGGGAGGGGTTATTCTGATTATTTGCACCCCTTATATGAATGGCCGCGTCTACGCTCTATTATTACGTGTGCAGGAAAGTCCACAGAGAGCTATCCTCCGTTCGGAGTATACAGCATCGCAGTACACAGCACACAGCACACAGCACACAGCATACAGTACGCAGTACACAGTACATAGGACACACAATACACAGTACACAGCACACAGTACACAGCACGCAGTAGTGCGCAATATACGGTACATAGCGCACAGCAACTGGTGTTCAAAGGAAATATCAGGTATCACGTACCTCCGAAATATAAAGGCATCTTCAGGACGTTATTACTCCGTTAGTACTACCAGGTATTAATTAAAGCTTTTACCGCGAGATCACTTACAAAATCCTTGTTTTGGGCCAGGTTCAAGTTCGTATGTGACGCAAGGTGTGTCCTACACTAATTTCAGTACAAACTAATGGGTTTCTTATGTTTCGTGCAGCCATCGAGTGACTTGTACAGTACGCGACAAGTTCTTAGTAGGTATGTTGTTATGTGAGGCAGGGAGTGGCCTACACTCAGTTCAGTATAACAGGATGGGTTTCTTATGTTTCGTGCAGACGTCGAGTGGCTCGTACACGCAACAAGTTTTTAGATGCGGCAGGGTGTGTTCTACACCAATTTTAGCAGAAACAGACGGGTTTCTTACGTTGAGCGCAAACATCGAGCCACTTTTTCTTGATTCCCAATTTATTTTGTCCCATCGCGTGCCATTGTATAGGTGCAACTCCGGCACTAACCTGCTGAAACATGGACTCGACGCTTCTCCCACAGTGCCTGCTTCCCGCTGCGGCCACCTTCGTTGCTGGGAGCTCCTTAACCTTGGGGACCTTCCCGTTGTACAATCGCTCGCCCAAAACCAGGAGGGCATCGAGGAACTCGGGGTAAGTGAGTGTGCTTTTCAAAGTGGCGCGCTCACGGGGTGTTGTCGGGTGTCGAGCTTGTCTCTTGGTTTTTCGGTCGAACCCAGTTTCCGGAGTGACCTGCGCGTGTGGTCAAACATTGATTGTCGGTTACCGTGAGCGCTGGATGCTCAAATGTCTCAGCTCTGAGCAGGGAAATACCAGAAGCGAACACTACACAATAATTACTTTGCACGTCCGAGGGAGACGGTAGCACAAAACAAACAAACTCTACTATGTGCCTGGTGCGATCAGTACAGCGTTGTCGTTCCTCAGTATGCTGCAATATGGACTACATAGCGGTAGCATATCATAGCACGAGCAAGCCGTAAAAGTGGAATCACATCACGTGCAATATGTATCTGGCACACCTTGGATCGCCTCTGAACAACGGAAGCAAACGCGAGGTTGACCGTCGCCTGTGCCAGTCTGCGCTTGACATACCGCTTGGGTCTGCGGCCAGCGTTCCCCGGTGATCGGCCGTGCAGTTGGTGCAGACTTCTGTCCATAGCAGCGCAACCTTGACCTTCATTGACGATCTCACAGTCCCTCGCCAGGCGTAAGAATTGGTTCACCTGTTTGTTGTTCCACGAACAGAGGGATAGAACAAATTGAGGGCTTTGGTTGATTGTGCTTTGGCACGTGATAATATGACTATGGTTGATGGCATTAGGGGGTTCTGCATAGTAGCGGGGAATTGGGATGTCGGGATTTGCATTCTTATGGTGCTCCCGCACTTCTTCTTGAGTTCTGCTTGTCTTCTATGTTTGGATGATGGCTACATGGACGCTCGAGGAGCGCGCTTAATATATTGATACTTCTACTTCCCTGTCGGCAACCGACCCCACCACCCAGCTACTGTCTGCCAGCGGGTAAACCCTTTGATGCCTCTTTGGTCAGGAAACACGATTAATCGATTACTCGAGAAGTACTTCGGTCGATTAAAGGAGCTAGGGTGCTGTGAGGACACTCCCGGGTTAGGGAGAGAACTGTGGGTACTCTTAGTTGAACCATGCCTGAGGGCGAGGTCGAAGAGGCCCGGAGGGCGTTGGTGGAGATGACAGAGAGAGCGGAGTGGTTCCAATGGACGAGGATGGTGGAGCTGCGACTACTACTCGCCAGGTGAAATAAACTCGAAGAGGCTATCCAGCTTGGCCGATACATTCAAATCGCGGAAGAATCCGATGATGAGATGTGCAAAATTGAAAATCGACTCAAGAATACCCAATCCGACATTTTGAAGTACTCGACTATCCTACTCGATCTGCGAGGACTCTCACTCCAGGTGGAACTGCGGGAGGAAACGCAGCCTGACGAGATGCAGGCACAAGCTTTGGATGCCGGCATGATCAGACGTGATGCTGTGCCTGTAGACATGCGTACTGAGGTTGAGAAGCCCGAGGTGGTGATAGAGGAATTCGCGCCACCGCAGCAACAACAGCTCCAGCAGCTTCAAAAAGGAAGCAAAACGGTGTTGGATGGGATACTGGAATAGGAAAAAGGGAAAGAGGTGGCTGATGAATATGTTTTTGGGAACTACTGGTATGGTGGCTGTGGAAGAGGGTGGAAACACGAAGAAAGAGGGGAAGAGGTGGAGACTGGCAAGGACGAGGCGCAGCAGGCGCAAGTACTAATGCCACCGCCACCGCCGGCACAATAGCAGCAGCAGCTGCAGTCCACGGCGGCACCTCCCCCTTGACCGCCCCCTCCTCTAGCTGAATTCGAAAACGAACAAAGCGAAAGCGGGGGGAGGTGTTGGGATGACAAGAGATGGCTCGGCGGTTTGGTTGTCGCGAGACTAAACTACGAGCGGTTCGGCTACGCGCAGACATGGAATGTAAAGGCGGGCGAGGACAAGCAGATGGGGAAGGACAGCGTGTTGGAGTGAACTGGCGTCGGCACGAGCTGGGGGAGTTCAAAGGAGAGCGCTGACCGACGCTGGCATCTCCGTGGAGAAGGTGTCCCTGCTTTTGGGCCGGACTGATCCAGGTCTTACGGCCTCTTTCTCTGCTGTGTGAGCCTGGTGTGTGAATTTTGTTTTTCGGTTTCTCGCTTGGAATCTTTCATACTGTACCTGGTTATAAGTACAGCAGCAGGTTCTAAGTGGTACTGTAGATACCTTGTAGAGGTATCCCATCTACAGTAGTAATGTGGCCCTGTGATCACTGCTGTTTTGCTTTGCTTGAGTTGTATTACTCGAGTAGACTCATAGTCCTTTGGTGCATTTCCAATCAACCATTTGCCCTCACTCATCGAAAAGGCCCAGTCGTGCCGTGTGTCATACCCTGGTACCTGGTACTGTACCCGAAAATCTGGTTGGTGGTTGGTGGCTAAGAAACTACTCGTGAAACAAGGCCTGAATCAAACACTATATATTAATTCTGGGTGGAGATGTGTGTATCTGTTCTTCACATTAAACTGATCTTGCCACCCTGATGCTGTGCCTTGACGAATAGAGATTACAGTAATTTGATGGATGATGATTGAATGACTGGGCTATTTAATGACAGAAAACTATATAGCTGGTAGGGAACGCAGCAAAAGCAGCATTTTTTTTTGCATAAATGTAATTACGCGTAACCAATATGCGGTCGCCGTTATTATTTGTTTGCGTATAAATTACCTGCAGCTTGTAGTTGTTACCTAGCAAGCAAATATGTTTTTCACTATGCATGTGATGGTACGACAGCTGTGCTTTGCACAGCAAAAGTGCTAAATGCTGTATAACGTCACAGGATAGTGACCCTCCCCCCATTAACACCCCCCTACCCCCCCACACCCTCTTGTACGGCGTTGGTGTCAGTTGGCAACGACGCTATAAAACACGCCTCTCACTACGTGAGCTGGACAACCATGGTACCGTCTTTTTCTTCTCGTTTGTATGTTTTGGCGGTACCCGAGATGGTGGTCGAGTTAGATCATATGGCGCGGAGTGGAGAACCCTAAGTCCGTGCAAGGGGGATGATATCACCCAGTGTGTATATGGTAAGGCACCCACGAGGCAGTTACATAGTATCCCCATTGCTGTCTCTGGAAGTGACTACACCAGAAAACAAATATATTCGTTCGAAGCTGTCATCCGATATGCAAGAAAGTACGCACAAGGTGCGGAAATCCGCCTCGCAAGTGGTTCTTAGTAGGATGCAGCTCACCCTTCATGCGACTCGCCGAACACCTCACGGCGCTACGCGCTTGGTGGACGCGATGTCTGCCTGATCGATGAAAACACGACGTGCTCCGTCCCGGCATTGTAGGGATGCGAGGGTCAATGGTCATATGACTACAGCTCTGCAAGAAATGAGTACACCCCCCCCTCCCATTAACAGCGGTTGCTGTACGTTGTTAATGCGTACAAAATCAATTGATCACGGGCGGGGGTTGGATACTCTTGTAGTCCAGATTTGTTCAACGTTTTGTGTACGTCGTATACGAGCAATTGATTGAAGGTTTCCTTATAATCCAGAGGTACTCAAACCAATATATATAGTTAATTTTGGGACTACCGTGCTAGTACACTCGTTTCAAACATATTTCACCAGTTGATGTCCGTTTGATTCCTGAGGTTCAACTCCATTAGTTACAGCAACAGAGTGCTGATTACTGGTTTGATGTTGGAGTTTTCGGATTTTGGATTTCGGCTTTTGGTTTTCGGAGTGGGTTCGGGGTCATTACGATATTTGTCATGCTTTATCATCAACAATGTGGCATCGTGCTATATATGTCATGCACTACATTGGGTAACATTGGTCGTATACTTAGCAGGAGGGACATTGGTGGTATACTGAATAGGGAGGGTGATGGTTGTCGTGCACCGAGGAGGGGGGATGTTGGCTGTCCTCTGGTTTACGACGGAGATGTTCCACCGGAGATTATGGAGTTCCATACTTGATGAGGGATTATTGTAGTGGGGATATGAATGTGGTCCTCCGGGAGAATGGGTGGCGAGCAACTTCCCGTGGCCCTTTCCTCACTCGATGGTTCGGCAATATATACATGGGTTTGTGTGATTATCTGGGAGTGTAACGCGTCCCGTGTCCAACTGTGTAAGACCTTTCAACGCTGTGAGAGGGTTTAACCGGCACCATACCACCATCATCGCCCCCGTACCCAATACAAAGAAAAAAAAACGAGCCTACTGTACAAAAACAAAGCAAGCAAAAACACAGGAAAGATGACCCCATCCTTCTGGCGTCAGGGCAGCACCCAAACTGAGTTCCGAATGCAACTACTATAGGGTTGGGGCATTGCTGCCGGGTCTGTCCTCTACTTACGGTATGTACGACGGCGGTATCTATACCGACATCATCTCCTCCATAACCCCCAAGGGTACCCAAAAAGGATACAGAAAGGGCAAAGGAGAAGGGGGCAAAAAAGGACGAAGAAAGGGACAAAAGGGATGGATGGGAAAGACCGGTTCAGCAAGAGCCAGCATACCGGCGATGGTAGCCGCAGTATCGGTCGGCACTGCCCCCCGAGGAGGTTGGAGCAGACAATCAAAAAACCAAAAACCAAAACACGGGGTAGACGCCATAGTTTGACGTTACGTAGACAGGTTGTACCTGCTAGTCGGTCTGGCGCCTTGCTACCCTGTCTGCCGTCTCCTTCTTTTTATCTTTTACCGCGGTTTCCCTACTGCCCCCCCGCTCCCGCCTTGGCTTTGAGCGCCACGCATCCGGGCTGCGCGGCGCTCCGAGTTATTTTTTACCTCCTCTATGTGCCACCTGGTCATAAACCGTTCGGCTGCTTCGAGGACCTCCCGGTATCACCTGCCCGCCTTCTTTGCTTCATGGACCCACAGTACGGTTTCAGCTCCAAACTGCCGTGGGGAGTCTTCCGTGGAGCCTTAGGTGGATCGAAAAACGGCGAGGTCGTCTCTCGGGGTTCTGAACCAGTTGCTCGGTGACCCACCTCGTCCCGGGTTTTCCCCATCGGCTATCTGCGCAAACATCATCCGACCGGGCAATCGCCCTTTGTTTTGCCGTACCATTGCCCCTGCGAAGAAGAGCCGTCGTTTCCGAATGGTCGTTCGATGCTCTCGCATTTCGTCTTCTTGAGGGCCTTGGCATGGAAGAGGTTGGTGTGGTCGGCACGACGCTTGAAGCCAAGGACTCGCCGGAGAACCTCGAGGTGCGGCTTCCTGAGCTTGTTGTAGTGGGTCGCGTTGAGGGTCTACGTCACACACCCGTATAGCATGGTCTCAATCACCTCGGCCCTCAGCATGCGGACCTTCAAGCTGAGCGGGGCAGTGGGCATATCGTATAGCTCTGGACCGAACCGCTTGTAGCATGCCCTCATGAGTCGGACCCGGCGCTCGACCTCAACCGTGCGGTCAGAGTCTTCGTGGATGACGCCGCCGAGGTATAGAAACTGTATCGTCTGTTTATATACCTCTGTCCTGCTGCTTCGATGACGAACGGTGGAGCCCGGGATGCAAGGTCCCGTGTTTGCAGCAGCATGGTCTCCGTTTTCCGAAACCGTGAGGCCTGCTGCTTCGAAGACGGTCACAATGACTGTCATCATTTTAGCAAACCTCTCTGCCGATTTCGAGACAATGCCTGCGTCGTCGGCGTATAGCATGCCCCACTAGGCCCTCTGCACGCATGTTAACGGTTCCTCGTCTCTGCCTGCCCTATCGTCGTAGAGGTGGACTAGGTTCTGCACAATACGTTCGTCCTCGCTGAAGCGAACAAGGACAACGTGTAACGCAGCGACGAACATGTTCAACAGTAACGGCGATAGAACCCAACTCTGTCGAAGCTCCTGCGTGACGTCAAATCAATCCGAGTGCTCACCGTCGTCCGTACGTACGCGAGCCCGCATGCCGTCGTTGAGCTGGCGGATAACTGCAAGCATCTTCGCTGGTACACCGATGCGTGCGGGCACTTCCCACTGTAGCTCTCGGTCGACAGAGTCGCACGCTTTCTGCAAGTCGATGAAACACATGTACAAGGGGATTTTCCTCTCTCGTCCGAGTTCTTGCCGTCGGCGCACGATGAACAGCATATCCACTGTTGATCGCGCCGGACGGAAGCCGCACTGTTCCTCGAGGAGGATTCCCCCTCCTTCGCAGTAGTTGCTGAGGCGGGACGCGACGATTTTCAACAGTATCTTGCCTGCATGGGCAGCAAGTGAAATCCCTCTGTAATTGTTGTAGTCAAAACGATCCTTCTTTTTATGAAGGACCTTGATGGTCGCATCTCGGGAGACATCACCCGTTTTCCAAACATTAACAAGGATGCTGTGAAAGCAACGGGTGAGTTCGGGGTGGTCGAGTTTCAACACTTCGGCCGGCAGAGAGTCTGGCCCTGCCGCCTTCCAATTTGGCATACTCCGGATTACCCCCGTCATCTCATTGATAGTAGATTCATCTCCAAGCGATAAGTGCGAACGGTCGTTTGGGGAATGATAATCTGTGCCCTCTCATGTAGTTAATTGTTGTACGAACGCTTAGATATATTCGTTGTCTCTTTCGTGCCGAAGTGACTCTCCTGAGGTATAACATTATTCCGCTCCTCCATAGTCGTTGGAGCCTCTCCTTGTTACCACGGACTAGAAAATGGAGAAAATGTATGGGGAGAACAACAAAAACAACAACATGCAGAAACAACAATAAGGAATGAATACCCCGTACCATTAACTAAGACTCACAACGAAATCGTATAACCTCTAACATTCACATAAAACACCAGGTTGTCCTCGTCAAAAACGGATTGTATAGTTGCCGTGCCTAAACTCATCCTGGTGTAAACCCTGATGTGATGCGTTCAGAAACAAAAACAGCCAGAGATGAATATCATTGACAAATACCTGGTACTCATAACGAAAATATTAAAATATTAAAACCACTATTCACATAAAACACCACGTGCCTGATCCCCATTATCTCTTTGGGTCCCGTACCATACGGGCAGTAGACCCTATTCATTGTGCGGTCAAAAAACCTGCCTAAACCCACCTGATCCCCGTCATCTCCTGAGGTCTAACACGATACGTGCAGCAGCCCTATTCTTTATACGATCTAAAAACTACCTACCCCCCCGCCCCCGTCCCCTCACCGGTAATAAGACTACACATACAAAGCTGGTGCGTTCCACAGCCGTAACGATTTTGTCCCCCTCCAAGAGGTGTACAGTTTCCGTGCACAGCTTGATTAAAGACCGGACGTCTTCGTATCGCCCTGTTGACTTTGGTGCTAACTAGCACTAAGGGGAGCCGCCGACCTATAATCATTCATGGCGACATACACATCCCGTAACACGCGCGATCGGAGTATCACACACAGCTTGCAAAGATGAGTTTCGACGAACTCCTCGATCTCACAGCAGCTGTAGTACGAGTGTATTTTTTAATTTTTAGTAAAATTCTTCTGATGAAATTTGCACAAAAAAAAGAAGTATCCATGTAATGTCCATGTTATAACCCTCTCCGGACTCCAGAGAGAAACTTGACATATTTTGTTAAAGCGTCTTCCACACGAAGCAAAACGGGCTGCTGGTTTAGGGAAGGGGGGGGAGGGTAGTTTACGTTCCGAACTATGCACACATCGGGCAGATCACGATCTACTAGTAGATCACGATCTAGATCATCAGAATCCTATCTGTGCTGTAGTACTGCCCCGTTTACCACGCCAAAGCTTTGACACGTGATGTACTGTCTGCTGTCG
Organism: Laminaria ephemera; assembly: GCA_036873875.1. NCBI lineage: Eukaryota > Phaeophyceae > Laminariales > Laminariaceae > Laminaria > Laminaria ephemera. The sequence goes on along the minus strand of JAYJMJ010000130.1, from coordinate 5,613,084 downwards.
TAGGCTCAAAGAGTCCGGGCTCTTTTGACATGGTCGTATTATAGTTGATTATTTTTTTGCGGTTTCCGAGTGGGTTCTACAATAAGAGGGTTAACCGCCATTCCTTTATTTCCCCCTTCTTGCAGTCCTCCTTCCATTCCTTCCTTCCTACCAGGGTACACAGCAGTACAGGATACCTACCCAATGAGAAACAGCTGATTTACAGGAATATAAGAAATCCGGAAGCCCTTATAATGAAGTCAGTGTACAATGCACGCTCTTAAAACAAGCAACCCAGCCTGGGTCATACTTACGTTTCTTATATGTTCCGCCCTCGTATTTATTCATTGCGGTTGGCATCGCATGGCCAAATCACCTTGCTGTATTTGCGATGTGTATTTCCAGTACGTAAGTCTTTTCGATGTTCTCAACCCACAAATCGTACCAGATAAAGCATCAAATTTGTATTTTTGAGGTGGTCCGCACGATCTTCTCAGTTTTTCCAAAACGCGCAGCGAAGCCGCGCTCAGGTCGGAGCCTTGGGTTAGGGTTGGGGTTAGGGTTGGGTTGGATCGACGCCCTTTCGCGATTTGAAAAAAAAATAAACACAAAAACACGAAAACCAGCCTAATAAAAACCTCATTTTTTTGTTTTTTGTTTGTTTGCTCATCCCATTTATTACCTTCGCACTTTTTCTTTCTCCTTCTCCCTCCCTAGCCGTGACTCAGATCCGGGGTCACTTACGGTAGCAGGCTCTTCTCCCCCCTCCTAACTAAGTACGGTACGCGCCTTTACTTTTATCGCGAGAAATCATTCAGCACTTTCTTCCCTCGATAACGTGAAATACATTTGGTACTTTATCTGGTGTGATTTGTGGGTCAAAGATCGGTAAAGGCGCCTGCCTCTGTATTTCTGTCCTTGGGTAGTTTGTGACCACAGAGCTCGTCTCTCTATAATAGGAGGCATCGGCACGGACACTGGTTGTGCTGGATGTAGATTGGGTGGAAAGTGGAAAGATCAGATTAATTAATGTGAAGAACACACACAGAAGATATTCCTCGTACGAGACTTACAGTCAGACAGCCAGTTTGCCAATCATGTGATACCCATACGCACGTACAGAGAAACAGGAATGCTGGCTCTCTTGGGTTGAATTTCTTATTTAAGAAAGGGTTTCTTGTTGAAGAAAGGGTGCGTTCTACCCTAACTTCAGCATAACGGCTCCCGAATTTCTTATTTTCCTGTAAATCTCAACCTGGCTTCCTCATTGCTTGTTTTCTTAGCTGTTTCCTGGTATTAATAGTATTAATAGGCGCCCTACCCCACGCACTGACGTACTGACTGACTTGTATCATGCTGGTACCTCACGTAGCAGCACTTTCAAAACATCGAAACACTCAAACACTCGCACGTGCGATTATGGAGCCCTACGGTGTATTTCTGTCTTGTAGATTGTGACCACAGAGCTCGTCTCTCTAGAAGGCATCGGCACGGACACTGGTTGTGCTGGACTAGATGCCATTGGGTGGAAATATCAGCTTAAGAAAACACACACGCCGGTGCCGTGTACATACGAGAGTACCCTGGTGCCTTTTATTCTTTTCTTTTTTATCATCACTTTTTCTTTCCAGCTGAAGCTGAACTCGTAAGACGTTTCACCCTCAGCGACCTTCTGGATAAACCGTGGTCACAGGGTGTCTTCCCTCGTCCCCCCCGGTACGTGCCTTCATTGCGCATATTATGGGGTGTTTTTTCAGCATTCCCACTTTTCAGCTTTTTATGCTCGTCCATTTGCATCGAATTGCCTGTTTCATCATGTTTTTACTTATTTTTTGCTCATCCCATCTATTATTATTATCTTCGCACTTTTCTTTCTTCTTCTCCCTCCCTAGTAGTAACTCAGATCCGGGGCCACTTAGCAGGCTCTTCTCCCCCATCCGCACTACGGTACGGGCCTTCATTTTTTATCGCGAGAAGAATTCAGCACTTTCTTCCCTTGTCGACTCGCGTCGAATTGTGCTTACCCACGCTATAAAGC
>JAYJMJ010000130.1:5570722-5585601 GCA_036873875.1 Laminaria ephemera | reverse complement strand
ATTTCACAAATGTGGTTTACGAAATGCTATACTGCTTTTTCCGCTGAGGACGGCGTGAATTTCCACAAATGTGACTCTTGAAATGTTACTTTCTTCGAAGAGAACGACGGTAAATCCCCAAGACCAGGTCTGCAAGTCACAATTACTTGTTCAGCCTGTCTTTATGACTAATAATACCCGAAGGAGCAATCCCAGGAACTGATCAGTGAAAACAAACCAGGTCTGTAGGTCAATGGGGGGTTTGGAGTAACAGTAAGAATGCCTGACTGTAGAAAAACATGTTGGAATTTGAGGATTTGTGGCTTGATTTCAAAGTAGAAGAGTCATACCTTAGCTGATTTTGGACTCATGGAATAATTTTTTTCTGCATTTCGTGATATGATGACGCTATTTTGGTGTGTCGGATTTGGGTGATTTCGAATTTGGAGCATCATAGACTGGAAGAAGGTCTTTTGGTCGGAATATTTTTAATGGTGAAAATGAGATTCTTCTGCATTTCATTATTGAAAAATTAACGATGGAAATTTGGGGACGCAGAGAACTGATTTTGGACTTTTGAAAATGAGATTTTTCTGCATTTCACTGTCTAGTTGGACGTTATTATGTTTTGGATTTGAGCATTTGAATTTGGAGAGTTGTAGTTTTGGGACTGCCGTGCTAGTACACTCGTTTCAACCCTGTTTCACTAGCTGATGTCCGTTTGATTACCGTGGTTAAACTCCGCTAGTTACGGCAGCTGAGTGCTGATTACTGGACTTATGATGTTGGAGTTTTTGGATTTGGGATTTGGGATTTCGGACTTTGGATTTTGGTTCTGGGACTTTGGATTTTGGAGTTTGAATTTTGGATCTTAGGTTTTGGAGATTGATTCTGGGTGCTGTCCCTGGATTGTGACTCTTTGGTTTATGGAGTGTTTTTCAGGGACTATGGTGCTGCAATCTTTCTTTCTTTCACAGCAGTGCAGGGAGGATATTGATTGACTGTCTTTTTCATTGACTCGGTTTATCTTGAGGAAATGATAACATGGTGTCATGACGTATCAATTACACATCAGGGAGGCTGTTGATTATGCTTTGGTAGGTGATACAGATATAACTATGGTTGATGGTATTAGGGTGTTCCTATAGTAGGTTGACTGCATAGGAGCGGGAAATTGGGATGTCGGGATTTGCATTATTATGGTGCTCCCGCACTTCTGCTTGACTTCTACTTGTCTGCTATATTTGGATGATGGCTACATGGATGCTCGAGGAGCGCGCTTAATATATTGATACTTCTACTCCTATCTGTCGGAAACAGACCCCACCACCCAGCTACTTTCCGCCAGCGGGCAAACCCTTTAATGCTCCCTTGGTCAGAAAACAGCTATCTACCAAGGCACTGGCATTTTTCAGTGTTAGTGCTCTTCTAAAGGGGTTAACCACGGATGGTCGTTAACAAACCCACGCTATCGCCGCCATGATATATGAAATTGCACAGGACGAGTACGCGGATGAGAGCGACCCGTTGCCGGAGGGCCTAATCGGCAACCTAAAGGAGTTCCAGATTTCGTACACGGAGGTACGCGTGGGGGTGGGTACAGATTATGAGGGTGGCAGGTATCATATATAATACATATACAGTATAGACCCACGAATAAGAAATAACCTGATATAAGAACGTCAGGCTCAACTTTTGGTGGATTCTAAGAAATTTGGCTTAAGGAATCGTGCTCAGCGGCGTGCGCTACACCAAAACCTAAACCTACATATATAGCCTATGCTCTAGGTTGGCGTCACAATAAGTTTTCAAGCCTTGCTCAGACTAGGTGTTTCTTGTTGGCGGGCCCATCCTGTAGCTCGCTTCCTAGGTCATGGAGAAGTAGTTGTACCGTGTGGCAGATAGATGGCCCTGTTCGAGCTGGCGTGGGGGCGGGGAGGGGGCTTAGCGGCCGTCCGTCACAATGCTCACTGGTGTTCGCCTTTTGTGAATTTCCCTTGAAGAAACTTCGCTGGAGAGCGAAGGGCGCAATTCTGTGCTTTTTACAGAACCGACGCAATTTCACCGTAAACGACATAATTGCCATTCCAACCCTGTCACCCTTTCGACAGTCATTCGAATCGTCGGATTTGAAACCCTCTGGGGGCGTCGCCTTCGCCTGCATTTGCCCGGCTTCGAGTAGGCTGATCTCGGATCGCAAGGCGGGTTTTTTCTTGAAGCGATCGACGGGGTAACCGAGATATCCGTTCGACGCTCTTTCGAATAATTTCCACGATCTGTCGAACGCTTTCCACGGTATTTCTAACGGATGGGTTTTAATCCGCCTGTGGTCGTCTTCCCCGCACTCTTCTGAATGTTCCGGCTTCGAGAAGGTGGATCTTGGATCGCAAGGCGGGTTTGATCTTGAAGCGATCGATGCGGCGATCGGGGCCGACCCCAAGGTGAAGCTGCTCCACGTGCAACGCTCCTGTGGCTACCGATGGCGGCCCTCGCTTCCAATCCGAGAAATTGAAAGGTAGAGACGCGTGCTGCGAAAGGGGTATAGTGCAGCACTTTTTTTGGCCGAAGATTTTCTGACCGACGGCGCTCATCAAGTGAGGAACTACCCAAAATATCGCTGGAGTGCTATTTGTATTTTTTAACAGTTATTCGTTATGCAGTGGGGGTCTCCCTATAGTGCTGGTTGAATAGTGCCTATTGCCGGTATAATGCCGGTGAAATCGCATGGCAAGACTGGAACCCGCTATAGTAGTACCAGTATTAAGGTACTATGTCCAATAGTGCCGGTGTCCGGTATACTGCCGGTATTGTTGGCTGGCACATACCGGCACTATAGAGGGAGCACTACTGTAAACCCAACCTAGGCCATCCACGCAGACCTCAAGGTGGGGCTGCTCTACGTGCAACACTCCTGCGGCTACCAATGGCGGCTGTCCCTTTCAATCCGATAAATAGAAAGGTGTGACTAAAAATCGCCTTGTGTGTTTAGTGTTTTGATAACCTCCCCTGACCACCTGTCCACCTGTTTTAGTGTTTCGGCTTCCGACGCATGCTACGATACGGTAGGGGTGCATATAATTTTTCGAAGGCTCCTAACTTGAGGAGCTCTATCCCTTACCCAAAAACCGATTCTGAGAAATTTTGCACGCTTAACCCGATGAAAAATCCCATGGCCTAGGTTTTTTTTCCCAATCGTGTTGTTAAAAATACATGGGACTCGAACGGTATTGGGTAGTTCCTCGGTTGAAGAGCCCCGTTAGTCACAAATTTTTTGGTCAAAAAGCGCTTCCCCTGTCGTACCACACGTGAGGATGAAAACGAAGCTGTCGGGACCTCACGACGCGACGCAACGCTTTCACTCCATTTTACTCCCCCCCTCCCCCTCTCCCTTGCTTCGCGCTTGGTGCACGCGATGTCTGCCTGGTCGGTGAAAACCCGACGTGCTCCGTCCCGGCATTGTAAGGATGCGAGGGTCAATGGTCATGTGACTGCGGCTATGCATGAAATGAGTATACCCCCTCCGCCACTCCTTCCCCCCTCCCCACACAACGTGATGCTTATCTCCAGACTGTGTTCGCACGTGAAAAGTCGTTGGGCGGAGCGCGACTTGGTGGTGTTCGTTGACAACTGCTACGGCGAGTTCGTGGAAGACCGGGAGCCTTGCCACGTAGGGGCAGATCTCATCGCGGGGTCTCTCATTAAAAACCCCGGAGGGACGGTTGTCAAATCCGGTGAGGGGCGATCTCGTAACATTTTTGCAACTGTGAAGGCATTTTAATTTATGGTATTGGCCAGGAAAGCCGAAAATGGACGAAGTAGCCCCTTTTGCTACTGTTCATTTTCTCAATTATGAAGTCTGTTGGTGTTGTGCAAATTTGAAGGTGTTCTGGCCTGTCGGCTGAGCATGAGTGGCGTCTGGCCCGCCAGCTGAGCATGAGTGTCATAAGTTGTACCTGGTAGCTTGTACCTCGTACCAGGTGCATAATTGCGACGATGGCTAGGATGACAAGAACGGCCGTCCGGATGTACCTGGTACCTGGTAATAATGAGTGAGGCCACCGGGGCGGTGCCGTGGCGGTGTCGGGACGGGGAGTTGCGTGCTTCGATAGGGGTAGCACTTTTGGTCCAAAATATTTCTGATTGTCGCGCCTCCTCGGCTGAGGAGCTACCCAATACCTTGGTACCAGTATCGTTGAAGTACCGTTTGTGTTTTACTATATTGTTCGTTGTAGTCCTAAGCCGTTGGAATATTCATCGGGCTGCCCTTTCTTTTCTTTTTGGGCGAGGTCGAGAGCTCCTCAAGCGAGGAGCCTAAAAACATATGCCCTGGTATGTGTGTGCTACCCCCGCCGTAGCGTGCGTCGGGACTCCTATTAATAGTGACGGGGGGGACCGCGGTGAACCCGCGACAGTGAGCACAATGCTAGGATCAGACTCGTCGTACGATGGGTACGTAGCACGTTTTGGTCGCTTGACGGGGTAGGGGTATCTTAGCACGAGCTGGTCGAAACGTTTTTGACCGGCTGGAGGAACTGCCCGGTATCTTTGGACTACTGTTCGTGTTTTAACAATAATATTCGTTGTGTATCTAGGTAATGGGATTGTTCATCGGGCCACACGTCCATATTTTCTTGAAGTCAGGAGACATGCTACGCTAGAGGTGCACCGTTTTGTTTCTCTGGCTCCTCACTTGAGGAGCTCTAAACCTCACCCCAAAAAATTATTTTGGGAAAGAGACACAAAAAAAAACATATTGCTAAACAAGAATGAATGGCATTCCGACGATTTTGGGTTAAGGAGCCCCGTCATTCAGAAACAAAAAAAAGCCGAAAAGTGCTACCTCTGTCGTGGCACGCGTCTCAAGAAAAATTAAGTGCACCCCAATCGGAGCGTGAATCCGATTCCCGTTTCCCGCGGCATCAAGTACCCCGCGGGGCTCACCCTCCAGTCCGTCAACCTTTTCCTTGCCTGTTGTATGTGTTCTTACTCTTATATGAATAAGGTGGGTACGTCGTGGGCAAAAAACGTTTGGTACGGGCCGCAGCAAACCGTCTCGCCGCGCCAGGGGTGGCAGGAGGGGCGACGTTGGGGCAAAACCCCAACTTATACCAGGTGCAACTTTCATTCCCCCCCCCGCGGGGTCAACCGACGACGTAAACAAACTGGTGTTATGAGGTCCTTCCAACATGTCGTATGAAGTCGATACAACGTTTCGGGGTCAGGCGCCGTGCACCTAAGAAACTGATGTGGGGGATGTTAGTCAGAGGCGATGGTAAGACAAAACGAATACGTATCCTAGGTGCAACTTTCCCCTCACGGGGATCAAACAGACTCCGTAAACAAACTGGTGTTATGAGGTCCTTCGACGCGTGCTATGATTTAGGTGGCACTTTTTGTCTGATTTTGTTTCTGAATGGCGGGGCTCCTTAACCCAAATTCGTCGGAATTTCATATTTTTTTTTGCCATAATTTTCGTTTTTACCTAAGCCATGGGATTGTTCGGCGGGTAGCACTTTTAGCTTTCCCTAAATCAGTTTTTGGGAGAGTTGTAGAGCTCCTCAAGTGAGGCGCCTCAGAAAAAAAATCGTGTATCTCTACCGTAGCATTCGTCTGTTGTAAAAATGTTTGCTTTCAAGTCGTTTAAACGTTTCAGGGTCAAACAGACACCGTGCATTACACAAGCTGGTGTGGGGGATGTAAGTCAGGGGCGACATTGGGGCAAAACCACAATTTATACCAGTTCTAACTTCCCCCCCACGGATTCAAACAGACGCCGTAAACGAACGGTGTCGAGGGTTTGAGGTCCTCCAAATGTTTCGTTTGAGGTCGTTTCAATTTTTCGGGGTCAAACAGACCCACATATGTGGGGGACGTAAGCCGGGGGCGACGCTGGGGCAAAGCCACAACTTATACCAGATGCAACGTTACCCCCACGGGGTCAAACAGACGCCGTAAACAAACTGGTCTGCGGGGTATGAGGACGCGTGCTCCGGTAGGGGGAACGCTTAATGCTTCTGAGGCTCCTCACTCGAGCAGCTCTATACCTCACCCAGCAACCGATTGTGAGAAAAATTGTACCTGGTACCTGGTAAGCTAAGTTTGATACACAATCCCACGGGCTAGGTATCGACACATGCTTCGGTCAAGGTGCGCCCGTTTTTTTCTGAGGCTCCTCACTTGAGGAGCTCTGTACCTCTCCCAAAAACTGTTTTGGGGGGAAATAAAAGTGCTACCCCGATTGGACAATCCCATGACCTAGGTACACAAAGGAAAATTATTGCAAAAAAAGAACGGATTTCCGAAGATTTTGGGTTAAGGAGCCCCGTCGTTCAGAAAATGTTTCAGCGAAAAATTGCTACCTCTATCGTAACACGCGTCTAATCTAACGAGTATCATTGTTATTGCTGTGAAATACACATGGGCTCCAAAGATATTTGGTAGCTGCTCAGTTGAGGAGCCCCGTCACATTACCGCTGTTTTCGCGTGTCCTCACCGGACCCAAAAAATGACTACGACGAGCGCCGCTCCTCTCTCGCCCACGTACCGACTGACTTCGTGCCTGCGCGCACGCAAGCAACGCCCTGGTCTCCCCCAAAATATTCGTATGTACTCGCAAGATCCGGCTGATCAATTGACCCACACCAAACGCAACACCCTGGTCTTTCCAAAACATGTGTATGTACTCGCAGCATCCAGCTGTCCAATTCTTTCACACGAAACGCAACACCCTGGTCTTCCCAAAACATTAGTATGTAGTCGCAGTCACAACATCCAGCAGGCCAATTAATCATTAATCCGCCCCCACGCTGATTGCGTCCACCCTCATCCACATCCCTGTGGACGCGTTCCACCGCCTCCCTGGCGCGGCGACGCAGGGCTTATTTCTAGCGCCAACCATTGTTGGGGAAAGCCTGAAAGGAGCTTTTCTATTAGCCGAGGTCTTCGGGGGCACATTTGGACTACCGACCAATCCGCCTCCACCGACCATTGCCGAGATAAGCACTGAGGCGGAAGGGCCAGCAGCGCTGGGCGTAGGGGAGGTCGGTAGTGGGAGTGTCGGGGTGGGGCGCACTGACATTGTCCAGGCCCTGCAGCTCGGCGATCGCGATAAGCTAGTGACATTCTGCGAAGCCGTGCAGCTTTTCAGCCCTGTTAGCGCCTACGTACGGCCGGGTGAGGATGTGTACGTGTTGTCATTTCTTTTTCTCTTTCAGTCTTGTGTATTGTCGTACAGGATGGGTAGAATAATGTTTTTTGCTTCTATGTACGTACGAGTTTCTTCGTTTCGTCTGCCTGTGGTTAAGTGGTCCCTTACTTTCCTTTTTTGACGCATGCTGCGGTAGGGGCACACCGAACGTTTCTGAGGCCCCTCACTTAAGGAACAGCTCTACATCAAACCCTAGAACTGAATTCGAGAAAAATTATGCGCTTTACCCGATAAATATCCCATGGTTTGTACGAAGGCTACAGGTATAGACCTATATCGAATATTTTTGTAAGCACAAATGAGATTCCAACGATATTAGGTAGTCCCTCAGTTGACGAGTACCGCCAGTCAGAAATGTTTTAGCCAAAAGCGCTTACACCTTTTTGAGCACGCGGCCACTGGGGAAGAGCACGCCAATGCCATTCATTAATGATAGGCTTTCCCTCTCCGTTTTGCAAACGCGTGACTGTGACCCGTCTGTCGCCTACAGTGCCAGGCGTGACACCCGGCTATGGAGACGAGGTGATTTTTGCCGATGGCACGTTCGTGGACGGTAGCACACTGGAGCTCAGCGCGGACGGCCCCCTCCGACCCCCATTCAACGTGTTTGCGCAGGGATGCACCCACTGGACCCACTGGGCGTTGATCATAGAACAGGCTTTGGTAGACATGAATCTGGTTGAGTCGTGACCGAATATTAATATTTCATTAACATGTCTGACAGATCATATAGATCATGGTGAACATGAATCTGGTTGAGTCGTGACCGAATATTATAATTTCATTAACACGTCTGACAGATCCTATAGATCACACAGATCATGCCAGATCAGAATAGTAGGTGCAGGGGTGCACCCACTGGACCCACTGGGCGTTGATCATAGAACAGGCCTTGGTGCACATGAATCTGGTTGAGTCGTGACCGAATATTTAAACACGTCGGACAGATCATACAGATCATACAGATCATGGTGGACATGAGTCTGGTTGAGTCACGACCGAATATCTACACACGTCGGACAGATCATACAGATCACAAAGATCTTACTGCCTCAGATAAAACAGACCTGCGCCGGAACAATCCTGAATCACCCTCGAAAATGGATTTATGGTTTTGCTTTCGCAACTGACTTTATGGCTGCTGCTGGGTTGGGTGATGACACGCCACCTCGAATTGCTGCATCGCTCCAAGACACTGCACATCACTGAGAACGTAGAACCTTCCACGTGCGACATAAATACGCCCACCACTAAATCTAGCCGTCTGTCTGTGCCCTTTACTGTAACCTCGTATGACCGTCTAACCTTAATAAGTAAGCAGTTCACTGGAGAACAGCACGCCGACGCATATCACTGGCGCTGCAGTACAGTATACCTACCACTAAATCTACCGCCTGTGCCCTGTATTCCAATGGTGAGGGCTGTGCGTGAAGACCCACGCCTTTACTGTTAGCGGCTGCAACTATAACAGCCCCTTCAACTGAGAGCTTAAAACAAACCCCAAGATGTGCATGTCTACACATCGACATCACCAATACCCCCCACCGCAAGGCCTACGAGGTGCCGTTGTCCACTAGAAAAACAGGATCCCCGCTTTCCAAGTTAAGCATTCGTTCTTCGTCGCCCAACACTCGGGGGGAGCCACCAGCCTGGTACGGGGGGAGGGCGGGTGGTTCGGCAATGGGTGCGGGAGATAAAGGGGATGTTATCATGCAGGCAGGCTTTTGTGTTTTTAATGATTTCCGCAAGCACAGGAAGGCGTTTCCATCTCGGGAACTTATCCTCTAAACTTCCGATGCTACGATAGAGAGCCTTTCGACAGCCCAATCTTTGCCTACACAGTTACTTTGCGTTTTTAGGGATTTCCGCGAGCACAAGAAGGCGTTCCCATCTCGGAAAACTGTCATCTCAACCTCCAGTGTTTCGACAGAGAGCTTTCCGACAGCTCGATCTCTGCCTACGTACACAATGGCTTTGCGCTTTTAGGGATTTACGCAAGCACCAAAAGGCGTTCCCACGTCGGGAACCTATCCTTTAACCCTCCGTTACGAAAGAAAGCCTTCCGACAGATCGATCTCTGCCCACACAATGGTTTTTGCGTTTTCAGGGATTTCCGCAAGCACAGGAAGGCGTTCCCATCTCGGGAATCTATCCTCTAAACCCTCCAATGATACGACAGAGAGCCTTCCGACAGCTTGATACGAAGTATATGCCTACGTACAGTGTCTTTGCGTTTTTAGGGTTTTCCGCAAGTACAGAAAGGCGTTCCTATCTCGGGAACCTACCCTCTAAACCCTTCAATGTGACGACAGAGAGCCTGCCGACAGCTCGATTTCGTTTTTAGGGATTCCCGCAAGCACGGGAAGGCGTTGCCATCTCGGGAACCTATCCTCAAAACCACCAACAATGTTACGACAGAGAGCCTTCCGACAGCTCGACGTTTGCGGATATAATGGACCCTCTTCGAGGCACTGGTTCGGTCAGTCACCAAGCATCAACGTATTACATCCTCGCGCTGGCCGCTGCAACGCCATTTGAGGCGCGTTGCCGCGCATGTTCGTTGCGTGCGCACGGCCGTGGCAGCGCTCCTAGGAGCAGGGGGGGTGTACTTATATCATGCATGGCCGTAGTCTCAATTAAGATCATAGACCCTCTCATCCCTACAATGCCGGGACGGAGCACGTCGGGTTTTCACCGACCAGGCAGGCATTGCTTGCACCAAGCGCGAAGTGCCGTGAGGTGTTCGGCGAGTCGCACGAAGGGTGAGCTGCATCCTACTAAGAACCGCTTTTGAGGCGGACTTCGGCACCTTGTGCGTACTTTCTTGCATATGGACGACAGCGTCGAATGACTTGATGGTGGGGGGGCGGGGGTAGTGGAGTCTTTTTCGAGCACCGCCTCAAGAAAAGCTTCGGGAAAAGCGACGAGATAAACCTTCCCGGTCTGGCACGCGCCCACTCGAAGTTTCGCACACAACGTGTACACAAAGCACCTTTACATGGTTTATTGCATTAACTCACATTGCGACACACAAATGTAGTGGAAACCACGGCCGCAGGTGATTTGCCGTGTACATCTAAGTAGTATACATAGTATGTAGTGTGGAAATTTTACAGTTTGACTGCCTGGTGGAAGCGATACTGGCTGATGGTGATGTACGTCTCGATTACTTGGCTCCGTGGTGACAAACTACGGCATGAGGACACACACACCGTAGCACGCGCGATCAAAGTAGTACACACAGGTTGCAAATATGAGTTTCGACGAAATCCTCGATCTCACAGCTGAGGTGTCTTTTTATTTTTTATAAACCACGGCGTGGCAAAAAGTGACGCACCTTAGTGTAGTACATCAGCTTGACCTCTCCCGCGGTTGGCGTCCTCCCCGTCTTCAAACACGCCTCGTACAGACCCTCCGGCAGAGCCCCATCCGCCTCCGCCGCCGCTGTCATCACCTCCTTATTGTTAACATACGCGCTGCTGCTCCTGGGTGCCGGCGGTCAAGAAAAATAGGAAAAACAGGAATAGTTTTACGAAATCAGAAAAATTAACAGTGCAAAAAATAGGAATCCTTATTCCTCTTTCAGAAAATGTCACGGCGTGTATCGGGAAAAACAAACAAACCCGGGAAAATCAACAAATCAGGAAAAAACAATCGATCATGACCACACCATATTAATTTTTACTATAACTACCAGGTACTGGTGTCTGCAAAAGTTATTATCTTCGCCGCCTTTTCCAGTACAATCACTGCTGTGAATCCCGGGAGGAATGTAATCTTAACCTTGTGTGCAGCACAACTCTTCGTTGCCACTGCCACGGTCAAGGGCCCGCTCGAGAGACCACGCAAAGCCCAACATAGAACGGACCAGACACACAACGAAATGACAAAAAAAGCAACACCAACTATCGTTGATGATTGAGACCAACCCTTGCGACGGCTGACCTGCTCGGAGAGGCGTCGCCCTCCTCGTCCGGCGCCGGGTAGAATCGCAGCAGTAGCGCCAAGAGCTCCGCCGAGTCTCCCGCGAGGTGGTATACCACAGCGTTAGGCCCCGCGTCGAAAGTATAGGCTGCGCGAACCTCTCCGTGGAAGGCGTTGTAGGCGTGAACGATTCGAATTATCGACCTTCACGTAACGCCGCGTAGGTAGAGGAGATCGGGGTCGCACGAGGCACAATGGGGCGGACGGGGGGGGATGGGGGGGGGGGGGGTTGAGAGCGGTGGGGTGGGCGGGGGGGGGATGGGATAGCCTATGCTGAAGAGGGCGATAAGTTCGCTTGCACCCCATCCTCGCCAGGAATGAAGACGTATCGACGCGCATGCGATATTCTTCCCTGCTATCGCCACCGATCCGGCCCGCAGTACGTTCTAAAAACTAGCCGTCAAGTCCAGAAAACTCACAACTCTACTCAATACCCTATACGTTCCAGTTACTTTACTCTACACCCGATACGTTCCAGCTGCCAAAGCGCCCGAATTTTCCCCCCTGCTACTCCCTTCTTCCTTTCCTCCGGCGGAGGTAACTTTAGCTTTACTGCTACGAAAACGATCATTCACCTGCTGACGTCGTTCATGTAAAAAATGGGAGGGTAGGTGTCGAGACAGGTGGCGTGGAACTGGTTGCTGTCCTGCATCGTCAGCTTGCCGAAACTCTCGAAGTCCTTCCCGAGGTATGCCTTTTCCATTTCCGCCAAACGAGGCTCCACAACCTTTAAACGAAAGCAATCGGGGGAAGCAGATAACGATACGGATTAAGCCGAGGTACGACTATTCCACTTCCATCAAATGAGGCTCCACAGCATTTAAAAAAAGAAGAATTGATTTGGAGAAGCAGACAACGGCAAGGGTCAAGCAAAGGTACGCAATTTCCATATCTGCCAAACGAGGCTCCACATTCTACAAAAAAAAAAAACACTTCAGGTAACGTTATGGATCAAGCCAAGATACGCCTTTTCCATTTCCGCCAAACGAGGCTCCGCAACCTATAAAACAAAAGGAATCGATTAGAGGAAGCAGACTACGTTAAGGATCAAGTCAAGGTACGCCTTCTCCAGTTCCGCTAAACGAGGTTCCACAGCCATAAAAAACAGGAATCGATCGAAACGGCTTATTATTCGAGGTAGATAGCACCAGTGCACGAACTCTCACCTCCCTTGCCCTGAACCCTAGCAACTGGCTCGTCTGCACGCTCGTTGACATTCCTGCGCGAGCGGATTGACATGCACGGTGCAGAAGCAGCACAGTACCAAGGAAAGGAGCGTCTGGGACCTAAGATACGATAACAAGGAAAACCTACATAGACACAAGATACAAGAAAAACATAGACAGACACAAGATACAAAGAAAACATTCACAAGACACAACAACATACATGGAAAAACATATGATACCAGTAGCACGGTAAAACAAAATAGACGCACGCTAGGGACGCACGCTACGGTAGAGGTGGCCCCCTTTTTTTCCTCGGGCTCCTCCTCCCTTGAGGAGCTCTAAACCTCACCCCAAAAACTGATTTTGAGAAGAATGAAGGTGCAACCCGATGGACAAACCAATGGCCTAGGCATACAAGAAGATCATATTGCGCAAACAAGAATGGCATTCCGATGATTTGTGATTAAGGAGCCCCGTCATCCAGAAACAAAAAAAGCCGACAAGTGCTACCTTCATCGTAACATGCATAATGAAGCCCCGTCATCCAAAAACATATGATACCAGTAGCACGGTAAAATAAAATAGACGCATTCTAGGGTAGGGATGACACATTCTACGATTCGTACAGGTGCACCAGTTTTTTGTCTGAGGCTCCTCACTTGAGGAGCTCTGAACTTCACCCAAAAACTGATTTTTGAGTAAAAATGAAATTGCAACCCGATGAACAAAACCCATGGCCTACGTATACAAAAAAATTCAGATTGAAAAACAAGAACGACATTCCGACTATTTTGGGTTAAGGAGCCCTCTCATTCAGAAACAAAAAAGCAGAAAAGTGCTACCTCTATCTAGCACGCGTCACAAAAAAACACGCGCGCTACGACAGAGGTAGCACTTCTTGGATTTTTTGTTTCTGAACGACGGCGCTCTTTATAACCAAAACTCACCGGAATGGCGTTCATTTTTTTTCAATCTGAATTTTTTTTTGTACACCTAAGCCATGGGTTTGTTCATCGGGTTGCATTTTCAGTTTTTACTCAAAATCAGTTATTGGGTGAGAGGTTCAGAGCTCCTCAAGTGAGGAGATGAAGAAAAAAAATGGTGCACGTGTCCAAAGGGAAATAGATGCATGCTGCAGTGGAGGTGGGCCTATGTTTTTATCTGAGGCTCCTTATTTGACAAGCTTCATACTTAGCCCAAAAATTGGCTTTCAGAAAAAAACGAAAGTGCACACCCGATTAGCAGCAGTCGCATGCCCTAAATATCCAAAACATGTTTTACCTGCTGTGCTTGAGGTATCTTTCTTGTCGGCGGACACCACCAGGATAAGAGCCCGCATCTCTGGCCAATGGTGCTCGTCCGCCACCTTGTGTATTGTGGGAAGCACGATGCCGGAGTGCAGTTGATGGTAAGAGTTAGTTCAAGCAAGAATATATGTAAACAACAAAACAAAGCCGTAAGTTATAACCTACTTATTAATAGCATATTCTTGAAAAACTTCCATTCATTATTTTCCACACACGAGGGACACGATATTAGTATATAAGGGGGGAAATTAATTAATTAATTGGGATATTAGTATATAAGGGGGGAAATTAATTAATTAATTGGGGGTTGGTTTATAATTGTGTACTTTCGGGATTCGGGGAGACGCTATGGATGCCAGGTACCCATCGCCTGTTTTTTTGAAGATACGGACCTACCAACGCTGTTGAATGCAGCGCTGCGAAATATCCCATGACGAACGACAGGTTTCGGCTCACTCGAAAAGCCAACTTCGCCAAGGAGTTATGATATTTTTAAGGCGTTCGTTACGGGATATGTTCGCGAATCGCGCTATTTGTCACGAATCGTGTTACTGAAAAGTTTTGAAAAACCCAACAAATGTCATGTTACGACTCGTGACAAAAAATGTGATTTGGTAACTGAAACGTGACATAACGCCAATTTCCAACTGTCACGAATCGTGATTTTTGCGTTCGTTAGGAATGACCCTAAATCGTGCTATTAATCCAAGAGGTCTATGAGTGAACCAACTAGCTTCTCTTCGGCTTCAATGACCTACCAGGTATGAAATATATTTCTTGGACGAAATATCATCGCTGTTCTCGTGGAATCGTCGAGTCTCACCTGGATAGCGATGCTATCTCGCGCGTCCTCCCTCTCACCCTTCTGCCACTTCACGAAACCGCCATACAGACTGGGCGATCCCAGCCAATCACAAGACGGCATCGAACATAATAAATACATAAATGGAGGGTCGGTCGGGAAAACGACGGGTTAGCGCAGGGCGGGGTCAACAACCTTGACTATTTTTCTACTGCTAAAATGAACCCACTCTGATTCCAAGTAGCTTGCCCCCCAAAACGGGGTTGCATTTCTTACGGGCCTAACCCTTTTACTATTGTAACACAAATTCTACACTTTTTTCTTTTTTTTTCTGCTCATCCCATCTATTATCATCTATTATCTTCGCACTTTTTCTTTCTCCTTCTCCCTCCCTAGTCGTAACTCAGATCAGGGGTCACTTAGCAGGCTCT
>JAYJMJ010000130.1:5545537-5556932 GCA_036873875.1 Laminaria ephemera | reverse complement strand
GAGGGAGGGGGGGGGTGTACTCATTATCATGCATGACCGTAGTCTATCTGTACGGGGATGATGATGATGGCGATGCCGAGGTGGGTGGGAGTTGATAGGGGAGGGAGGGGGGGGGGTCGTACTCATTTATTGCTTGTCTTAGTCATTTGACCGTTGACCACGCATCCCTTTCGAGACTGAGCATCGAGAAAGGAGGGGATTAGTAGTACAAGGGTACCCGTCCGTACATAACTAGTATACTCGTACAACGGTATGATATTGTCCATCCTTATCCCTCCGCTATTCTTCACCTTTCTGAGTTGTGCGCTGCATCTGCCCCTCACCCCCCCCCTCCCGCGCCACTATCCCTCCCGCCTCTTTACGCTGCTACCGTGACCTCAGGATCGCGATGGGCCGGACAGGCGTGGCACAGCTGGCTCGTTGGAAGTGCAGGCGCCCTCTCCTCGTGAAAGCGATGTCGCTTCCCCCGAAGACGGTGAGTGATTCTTAAGTACTGAAGATTATCTACTACCATGGTATGATCGAACGCGATGTTCTAATTTTGACGACGCCAAAAAGTATGCACCACTTTCGAATTGCCTGAAGGGTCCGCCGGCCACGAACGCACACATGTTGACGACAGTTGACAAGTGCTACGATAGAGGTAGCACTTTTCTGCTTTTTTGTTTCTAAATGACAGGGCTCCTTAACCCAAAATAGTCGGAATGCCGTTCTTGTTTTTTCTATCTGAAGTTTTTTGTATACGTAGGCCATGGGTTTGTTTATCGGGTTGCAATTTCATTTTCACTCAAAATTTGCTTGTGGGTGATGTTCAGAGCTCCTCAAGTGAGGAGCCTCAGACAAAAAACTGGTGCACCTGTATCGTAGAATGTGTCAGTTGCAACCATCCTCCTGCGCGAGTTCCTAACGACAGGGTATACTATATTAACAGTTTTCGTTTTTACTTGCACGCGATCGTCCCCGTCGTCCCCTCTCCCTGCACGCACCAGCTGCCCCGGAAACCCCGTCGTCGCCGACCACAACGCCTTCGCCGCCGGTAGCGCGCCGAACGCGCTCAAAAAGCCCGCTGTCTGTGCCCAAGGAGAGCATGCAAGACAAGGCCGAAGATAAGGACAATGGTAAGGGTAGGGCGGAAGTGGGAGTGGGATTCGCGTCTCCTCGTGCGGCTCCCAAGAGAAGGGCGTCCGAATCTGTGGCCATGTCACCCGATCCCAAGGTGAACCGCCGCCCGTACCGCTTACCGTTGGTTGTATAACACCGTCGACTGTACAGTGCTATTTTTTTGCCCGTACAGCTCGGTAGTTGTGCAATGCCGTTGGCTGTACGGTGGTATTTTTTTCGTTGGGTGTTGTTCCACTCCAGGGTTTTTGGAAGCTGTCGTGTGACCACGGACTAGATTCTGGCGGTGAGTTAATGCAAGAAGAGCAACGGCAACAACAGAAGAACCTTTGGCTGTGTAAAAATACCGCTGGCTGTACTGCACCGCTGGTTGCGCAATACTGTTTGCAGCATAGCACTGTTGGCTGCACGCTTAACCCTCCCCCCTTCCCCCCCCCTCTCTCCTTCTCTAGGTACCCACCACTCGCCCGGCCCCGGAGTCCGCCCGCGGCCGCCTCAAGAGCTGCCTCAGCTCCAGGAAGCGAGTCCGCGGCCCTGGCGTCAGCGTTGGCGGTGCCGCTGGTGCCGGTGGTGGTGGTGGTGGTGACCCCTCTGCAGTTTCTGAAAGAACTTCGCTCTTCAGCCCGAGCAGCTCTAACGATCTCGGTGCTGGGGGTAAGGGTGGGGGAGAGGGGAGCGACAGTCGAGCGAACAGGTGGCACTCTCCCCCATGCAGGCTTGCCGCGCGCCAAGCCTCGAGCGCTGCGGAGGCTAAGACTCCGAGCGTTGTGGGGGAGGGGGAGGTGGGGGACGGGGCGGGGGCAGGTACCAATACGAGTTTTGGTATGGAAACCCCACGGCGTGTGATGTTTGGCGCGCCGATGGCAGCGGAATTCAACCATTTGAGCCCGTCCAACAGACTCACGCCCATGCCCAGCCGGGATGCGAAGGTGGGCTGTTTGTTGGGAGGGGTTCGGGGGAGGTGGAGGGGGTAGGGGTATAGAGGTAGGGTAGTGGAAATGGTGGGTGGGGAGCGGGTGGGTGGGTGAGGGAGGAGGATCGAGTTTGATTGTTTGCTATGGGTGGAGGGGGGTGCGTTGGTGTTTACGGGTTGCGAGCTTGATACGGTTGTTGCTGTTTCTGTAGTTGTGCGGTGTCATAGTTTGTCTAACCGCTGGTCTTCCCCCGCGCGTGTCATGTTGCAGAAATGAACCGACACTAAATCTAGGCAGTTTGTCTCCAAAAACGCGGGTTCAGTTCTAGGTACAGTTAATTCTTTTGGAAGCGAAAATATTATCCCACACTCGTATTTCTACGTAGGTTGCACCCAAAAACGCGGGTGCAGCTCTTCAGGTTAAGGTTAACAACTACCGCATTTTCTTGTGTCACCCACCTTTTGTTCAGAGCTTGTTCCCTCTGGAAAAGGGTCCGGAGGACGACACCAACGATGACGAAAATACTACCGCCACCTGGGAACAACGTAGAATGATTTTTTCAGCGGGAAAAGGGTTAAGCGCCAAAAGCCAACAGGGTTAAGGTTAACAATTCCCTCATTTTCTTGTGCCACCCCATGTTTTTCTTGTGCCACCGCACATTTGTTTTTTGTTTCAGAGTTTGTTCCCTTTGGAGAAGGGACCGGAGGACGACACGGACGAGGACGAGGACACCGCCGCCAACAGCGCGCAGCTTGCCGAGTGGGACGGAGTGGCTCCCGCGGTTGGCGACGGAGTGTTTGATGACTTCGACAGCATTAACGACTCTGCTGATGATGCTGCTGCCGTGGGAGAGAAGAAGGAGGAGGAGGAGGAGGGCAAGGGCGCGGCGTCTAGAGCTGCTTTCGCTAGGTGGGTGTATGTCGTTGCGGTTGTTTTTGATTAGCCCTGTTGCGATCCATGTAGACTGCCAGTATACTATAGCCATAACATAAATGTGAAGTGCGGTATTTTCATGGTGTGAGCGTGTTGTTTTTCGATAGTTTATGCTCCACGCTTGTCGTGCATCTCCGTGCATTAGAATCCGACCTTGTTGGTTGTCCCTTTTGCGACCCATGTATAGCGATCAAGTAATTGAGAAGTGCTGTCTGTTCAATGGTGTCAAGCGTGTAGCAAACCATGGTTGACGCGACGCGCTAAGCACGTGTCGTTCACTTCCTTGCATTGGAGTCCGACGTTACTGTTACGGAGGACCATAGTAATGAGGACCTACGATATACACAAAAACCTCTATATTCCATTGTTTTTACTAACCATATTTGGTCCTGATTACTATGGTCCCCCGTAAATAGCACCATCCCCTATCCATTGCTATCGTCGTTGTTATTTGCCTTTTTTTTTGCCCTCTCAAGTGCCAAAGAAGTGAGAAGTTGTGGCGTTGTGCTGGGCTGTGCCGGGCGGTGCTGTGCTCTATCTGTAGCTGGCGGCCACGGCTCGTTGCGTCGTTTAACGCGGCTTGAAAGCGTTGCAGAACACACCGGTTTTGCTTTCTGAGTACGTTTGTTCATTTTCAGTAGTTTGTGTCTTGTTTTGTTTTGTTCTACGCTGAGCAAGGCTGTAGTTGAGGTTTCCGCTGTGCGTACGTCAACACTATTAATTCGTACATCCTCACATTGTTGCCCATGTCCCCCCGCTCTCTTCCTCCCCCTCGTCCCACTCTTCCTCTTTTTCCTCGTCGTCTGCTTCGTCCTCGTCCTCTTCCTCTTCCTTCCGCTTGCTCTCCTCCATGCGTCTCTGTGCTTGTTTCTGGTCGACGTCAGCAGCCCTTCGCGCAACCGCCGTCGTGACAGCCTCGCACTCAAGAGCCCGCTTCGACGGAGCATCGCAGGTGGTGACGAGTACAGTAGAGGTCCCTCTATCGTGCCGGTTGAGTAGTGCCGGTTGCCCGATATAGGGCCTGTGATTACGAGTACAGTAGAGGTTCCTGTATACCGCCGGGTGAGTAGTGCCGGTTAGGGTTCACGCAAGACATACGTCTCTCTACGGCGGTGCACTTAGTACATTTCATCTGCTTCGACGGTCGAAAAAGTTAATGTGTTGAGTTAGTATGAACTAAATTATATTTTGGGGCGTTGTATCGTAGGGTTCACGCAAGACACACGTCTCTCTACGCCGGTGCACTTAGTACATTTCATCTGCTTCGACGGTCGAAAACGTTAATGTGTTGAATTAGTATGAATTAATTAAATTTTGGGGCGTTGTTTCGTAGGGGTGTGAGTGTGTCGATCGGGGGGCGGGTGTTTGCAGTATTGCCTGCCCCAGCAGCGTGGGTTGCTTCGCGTGGCGAAATGCTCTAATCGTCATTTGTTCGCGACATTTTTTTCCTTTCTTCCTTCTCAAGTGTTTCACTCCCTCCTCCCCCCGCCCCCACGCCCTTTCATCCCTCGGTTCTCCCGCGCCCCCTCTACCCCATTACGTTCTCGTTCATTTTTTTAATGGGATTTTCGTGTTCAGAGTTCTCCGCAGGCGTTCGTGCCGTGGGGGCTCCTATGTACCTGTCCCCGTCCGACTCAGACGACGATTCGGCATCCCGTGCCATCGAAAACCTCAACGCGAGTATTTCGGGCCCGGCGGGGAGAGCTAGCACTGCTCCTGCTGCGGCAACGGATCCCCGGAATCTCTCTTTCTCCGTGAGTGTGACATTGTTTTTGGTATGTGTAGTAGCCAGAAAACGGTATACCGATGATGTTTGGCGCCATTTTTTACTGTATACGGTACCTGGTACGGTACGTATTATCACATGAAATTACCGTTATGTCGTACTATTATTTGTAACTGTCGTCAACTGTGTGTGCGTTGGTGGGAAGCAGGAAAGTCCCAACCTAACCCAACACAGTAGTTGCTTTGCTGTCATAGGCGTTGGTGTGTGTGTGTCCCACAATGGTAAAACAAATCTATTTTTTGGAAGTCGGGTCGTCGGGTAGGAAATGCACCAGGCATGAAAAATCGGGCATGCGAGGCTGGAGCTGAGCCCCTATTTTTTGGCGCCGTCGGAAGTCAGAAGCTCGCTTCACTCGTAGTAATTGCTACTATAGGTCGACTGTGAGTTGGGCATACCGTCTCCCTCGGATGTATAGAAAGTAATATATCGTGAATTTTTGAGGATTAATTCAATGTATCGTCTCCTAAAACAAAGTGAATGTTATATGTCATCATCAAGTGGTACCAGGTACAGTGGTGGGTAGTGGGGCCTATATAAGGCAGTTATAATAAGGTGTCTACTCGATATAGGGCGGTTGAAATCGGTTGGCAAGACTAACTCTGAATACAACTGCCTATACGAATAAGGCGGCCTCTCGATATAGTGCGGCCAAAATTCCTTCGCACTATACCGCCTTATACAGGGCCCACTACTATATTACCGCACTACTGTCATCACGAAGTAGTACCTACCGGTATGATTATTACTACTAACATTTGCAGAGGATCCCCAGAACCTATCCTTCTCCTTGAGCGGAACATTTTTTTTTTTTTGTAATTATTAGGGCCGTGGGTTGGCTGACCATAAGCCTCCGTCTAGTTATTGGTTGGTTCGGTATTACAGTTGGTTGCGTCCGGTCTTTTTACACCATATCGTACCGGTACGTGGTACTATATGGTGCCAGTTATGGTATTGTGCAATGTTATGTTTTGATCGATTTAATGGAGTTTTTGTTGTTTTTTGTTCACCCTTGCTTCGTATTTGGTCGGGCCTGGCCCGCCCCCCTTGATCCGACGCAACGCCGCTTGCCCTGCACACGCTTCATGCTTCATGCAGATCAACACCCGCCAGATGCGCGAGTTGGATGACTCTGATTCGTCCGTGGAGCTCACCGGAACCTTCTGCAGTCCGTTCCAGCCAATGAACGCTCGCGGTGTCACCGGCGGTGCTAGCGGCGCTACTGCCGGCGAGGCTGATGGTGGAGGCAGCCCGACTTCCCTGCCAATGCCCGCATCTGGTGCTGAAACCCTTGAGGAAGGAGGAAGTGGAAAGGAAGCTCGCGGGGATGGAAATGACAATGATGAAGACAGGTGAGCAGGCTTATACTTATATTCTGCCTTTTTATCCGGTATTGTTTTTGCTTTGTTCTGGTTAAGGAAGGAGCCTAAAATATATCAGGTATTTTCTACTGTACCATGTTTCCCCCGAATTGTACTCGTTATGCCAGAGAAGAAGCCCAATTTTGCTATCCTTTACGCTCTTAAAAATGCCCGATTGTGCCAAAATATGTTCTGGCACAATGGACACCGTACTTCCAAGTGTAAGCCTTGTAATTTGCGTACTTCCCCACCCAAACATGCTACCATGCTATTCCGGAGGACCATAGTAAATAGAACCCATGACATAGACAAAAACCTATATTTTCCCCTGTTTTTACTGGCCATATTTGGTCCTGATTACTAGATTACTTCATTTTTTTCTAATGACGCGTGCGACGATAGAGGTAGCACGTTTTGGCTTTCATGTTTCTGAATGACGGGGCTCCTTAACCCGAACTCGTCGGAATTTCGATATTTTTTTTTTGCAATAATTTTCGTTGTATGCCTAGGCCATGGGGATTGTTCATCGGGTTTTTAATTTTTCTCGAAAACAGAAACAGTTTTGACGCATGCTACGGTAGTGGTTCACCATTTTTTTCTGAGGCTCCTCACTTGAGGAGCTCTTAACCTCATCCAAAAACCGATTTTTGAGAATAATGAAAGTGCAACCTGATGACCAAACCCATCGCCTAGGTACACCATAAAATCATATTGCAAAAAAAGAATGACATTCCGACGATTCTGGGTTAAGGAGCCCCGTCATTCAGAAACAAAAATCCTAATGAAAGTGCTACCTCTATCGTAGTGCGCGTCTTTTTTGGGCGGGGTACATAGAGCTTCTCATGTGAGGTATAGAGGAGCCTCAGAAAAAAAATGGTGCACCTCTGCCGTAGCGTGCGTCGAATTAATTTTTTTTTTGTGACAAGGGCTGCGATAGGGGTATCACTTGTTGGCTATATAATATTTTGTGAGTGACGGGGCTCCTTAACCCAAAATCGTCGGGATATCATTCTTGTTTTGCAATATGATTTTATGGTGTACCTAGGCGATGGGTTTGGTCATCAGGTTGCACTTTCATTATTCTCAAAAAATCGGTTTTTGGATGAGGTTAAGAGCTCCTCAAGCGAGGAGCCTCAGAAAAGAGACGGTGCGCCTCTATCGTTGCGTTGCGTCAATGGTGAAAAATGTCATTCTTGTTTTGCAATATGTTTTTTTTTGTGTGACGACGCGTGCTACGGTAGAGGTAGCACTTTTCGGCTTTTTTTTTGTTTCTGAATGACGGGGCTCCTTAACCCAGAATAGTCGGAATGTCATTCTTGTTTTGCAATCTGAATGATTTGTATACCCTAGGCCATGAGTTTTTGTTCATCGGGTTGCACTATCGGTTTACTCCAAATCAGTTTTTGGGCGAGGTTAAGAGCTCCTCAAGTGAGGAGCCTCAGAAAAAAAACGGTGCACCTGTATCGTAGCATGTGTTTTTTTATTCTAAAAAATTGTGATTGTTGCCGTACCACACGGCATTTTTGCGTTGTGACGCGTGCTACGATAGACGTAGCACTTTTTTGGCCTTTTTGTTTCTGAATGACAATGGCGGGGCTCCTTATAACCCCAAAATCGTCGGAATGTCGTTCTTGTTTTTCAATCTGATTTTTTTTTGTGTACCTAGGTCATGGGGTTTGTTCGTCGGGTTGCACTTTCGGTTTACTCAAAAAATCATTTTTTGTGGGTGAGGTTCAGAGCTCCTCAAGTGAGGAGCCTCAAAAAAAAAATGGTGCACCTCTACCGTAGCGTGCGTCATACCTACTGTAGCTAGGCCATCGGATTGTTTATCGGGGTGCACTTTCTTTTTTCTCCGAATCACGAATCAGTTTTTGGGTGGGGTGCAGAGCTTCTCGTGTGAGGAGCCTTCGAAAAAAAAGGGCGCACCTCTACCTACCGCGGTCTTAAGTCTGTTATCTGGCAACTACTATTAATAGATAGCCGTCAAGTCCGGCCAGCAAAAATGGCCCCACCGTTTTGCCGTTGTTTTTATCTTTTCGCCTGTCTCTGACGCGTGGTGGTACAACAGGGATAGTATCAGTTTTCGGCCGGTTTGTTTCTGACTGACCGAGCTCTTTAACTGAGGAACTTGCCCAATATCGCCGGAATTATTCTGGTACAATATTTTTCGTTGTGTACTTGTGGGCCATGGGATTGTTCATCGGGTTGCACTTTCGGGTTTTCTCACAGCCAGGTTTTGGATTAGGTATGGAACTAACGTCCTCGCGTGAGGAGCCTCAGCAAAATGACGTGCTCCTCTACGGTATTACGGGGGAACGTAGTAATCGTAGTAATCGTAGTAATGAGACCAAAAAAAGGTTAGTATAACAAGGGAACGTATGGGTTTTTGTTAATATCGTGGGTTCTATTTACTATTACTATGGTCCTCCGTAATAGTATATGTCCTCTGCGCAACTGGCTTCGTTCTCTTCGTCCGCTTTTTGTTTGCTTTGCCCCTCTTTTGACGTACAGTCGGATGGATCTGAACGACTCCAGTGAGCTGGTCTACACGCTCTGCGGCTCGTCCATCCGAGACGCGGTTTCCCCCGGGTCGAGGCGTGTGTCGTCAGGGTCTCTTCTCGACGTCATGGACGAGGTGGGTCCTGTTTTTTTTTATTGATCAATGGCGCAGCAGTTGTTGTTGTTACATTTCCCCTTTAGAAACCATACACATGCTACGGTACAGGTGCACCATTTCTTTTCTGAGGCTCCTCACTTGAGGAGCTTCATACCTCACCCAAAACATGATTTTGGAGTAAACTGAAAGTGCAACCCGGTGACGAAAACCCATGGCCTAGTAGGTATATTTTTTTTTTCATATTTTCAATTACAAGAATGACATTCCGACGATTTTGGGTTAAGGAGCCCCGTCGTTCAGAAACAAAATTGTCCAAAAAGGGCTACCTCTATTGTCGTATGCCTCACCCAAAAGCTAACCTTGACAGAAATGAAACTGCAACTCGACGAGCAATTCCATCGCCTAGGTATTCAACAAATGGTAGGATTGAAGCAGATAGGTGCATAAATAAACGTGTACCAGGTATTGTACGTACGTACGTACGGTAGAGGCGCACCATTTTATTTCTGACGCTCCTCACCTGAGGAGCTCTGAACCTCACCCACAAACGGATTTTGAGCAAACTGAAAGTGCAACCCGATGAACAAACCCCATGACCTAGGTATACAAAAAAAATCAGATTGAAGAACAAGAACGACATTCCGACGATTTTGGGTTAAGGAGCCCCGCCATTCACAAAACAAAAAAAATCCTAATAAAAGTGCTACCTCTATCGCAAACACGCTAGCGTTGGACGCATGCTACGGTAGAGATGCACCATTATGTTTCTCGGGCTCCTCACTTGAGCTCTAAACCTCTATTGTAGTCGAGGTAGTCCACGTGTAGAGCGGTATTTAAATAACTGGAACGTGCGGGGTAATATACAATTTGCGTTGATGTGAAGCGTGAAGCATGTGATAGTAGTGGGTCCTGGTGTTTTTTCTATTGGCCAGTAGCACAGCGGTTGTTGTTTTTCTCACATCAACCCTTCTAGGGGACGCATGCTGCGAACGGTAGAGGTGCGTTTTGTTTCTGAGGCTTCTCGCTTGAGGAGCCTTATACCTCACTCAACAACTGATTTGGAGAGAATTTAAAAGTGCTCCCCGATGAACAATCCCATGGCCTAGGTATACAACCAAACACTTTTCCACAAAAGGAATGAAATTCCGACGAGTTTGGGTTAAGGAGCCCCGTCATTCACAAAACAAAAAAGCCAAAAAGTACTACCTCTATTGAAGCACGCGTCAAGACCCGTGTATAGCGATAAAACAAATGCAAAGGGCGGTGTTATGATTGAATAGTGCATGGCCGTAAGCAATGCAATAGTGCATGCTACGCGCATGCCGTGCAATCCTCCTTGCGCTGGAGTCTGACATTTTCTAAAGCGTCATGCCCCCTAACCTAGCGGCCCAAGATTAAGGTTGCTTCGTGCGGCAGATGCTGTAGGCGAGCGATTGCCCGTACAAGCACAACCTTGCGGGTAGGGTTGTACGGGGTCGTGAAGTCAACGACCCTCTCCTCCCCCGCTCCTCCCTTCTGGGATTGTGGAATATTGTAGTGCCTCCTGGTCAACGTTACCGTTCGTTCTACGCCGCCCCCCCCCCCCCCCCTTCCCTGTTTTGAATGTTTGAATAATGCCTCCTTGTCATAGTTGCCGTTTGTTTTACTATGTACATTTTGATGGTGGTTCGTTGACGTATCTTTTTGTTGTGCCTAATGATAGGTCGGGGAGTACGAGGAAGAGGTGATGTCGCCGGCCAGAGTCGTTACGTCAACCACTCCCGCTCCTCCCTGTATTGGATATTTGGATAAGTACCTCCTTGTAACCGTTACCGTTTTGTTCATTAATCAATGACACACTTTGGTGGTGGTTCGTTCACGCCTGTTTTCTTGTCTATATATAGGTCGTGGAGCACGAAGAAGAGGTGCTGTCGCAGGCCAGAGTCGTGAAGTCACTCCCCCACCTCCTCCGTGTTTCGAGTAATTGGATAAGGCCTCCTATGACTACCGTTTGTTCTGTAATTCTGTTTGGTCGTGATTCTTTCACGTTACTTTTTGTTGTGTCTAGGTCGGGGAATACGAGGAGCAGGTGCTGTCGCAGGCCAGAGCTTCGCCGGAAGAGGTGGGACAGGCCGAAGGCGGCGATGATGGTGGCGATGGCGATGGTGAGACCGCCCTACCCGGTATATACACCGTTGCTTCGGCGACCGCGATAAGTTGACACACGACACATACATACGTGGAAGTGTGCTGAACTTATCCGCTTTAGAACTGCACCCACGCTTTTGGGACAAAGCACGTGGAATTAGTGTGGAACAACTTTTGCAGTGGCAAAGGATTAATATTTCATTGTCACCCCTCTGCCGGAAGATTGAAACTGAAATAAAGAGGTACGCAATACAAGATGGGTGGAGGGATGGACGGACGGATGTCTGCCTCTGCTTTGTTGCGCTATACTAGGCAGGGCTACGCCATACGGCCAGGCGTTACACTACACTTCCACGCGATTTGTCAAGGCGCCGTGAAACGATTCTCGCGCGATTAAAGTGCCTTGGGCCTTCGCACATGATTGAAGCTCCGTGACAGCGCAAGCAATAAAGCTGCATTCCTTGCGCAACGGGGGGGGGGGGGGGGGGGGGGGGGGGGGGGGGGGGGGGGGGGGGGGGGGGGGGGGGGGGGGGGGGGGGGG
>JAYJMJ010000130.1:5485710-5502974 GCA_036873875.1 Laminaria ephemera | reverse complement strand
GGAGGACAAGAAGGAGAAGGAGGACGAGGCAGGTAAGGGGGGACAGGAGGGCGGGGTGGGGAGAGAAGAGGTGGAGGAAGAGGAGGGGGGGAAAGAGCTGGGAGGAGAGGTGGAGAGGGAAGAGGGAGAAGGGGAGGAGGCCGGAAAGGAAGAGCTTGGGGGAGAGGAGGGGAAGGGAGCGGAGCAGGTGAAGAAAGGAAGTGTTGAGATGTCCGCAGGGGTTGCCGCTAGCTCCACGTTGCCCACCGGCGATGTCATCCAAGAGGAAGAAGAGGAAAAGGAGGAGGAGGGGGTAGGGAATGGGCACGTCGAGGTGGAAGTTCTTAAAGGGATTAGCGCCAGTTCCACGCCATCTACCGGTGACGTGGTCCGTGAGGAGGAGAAAGAGGAAAAGAAAGAGGAGAGGGTGGAGAGTGGAAACGTGGAGATGCTCCAAGGGGTTGCCGCCAGCGTCACACCGTCTTCCACCAATGGCATCCATGAAGAGAAGGAGAAGAAGGACGAGAGCCATGTGATCGGCGAGGAAGAGAAGAAGGAAGAGAGGGTGGGGAACGCAAACATGGAGGTGCCCCAAGGAGTGGCCGCAAGCTCCACGCCATCTACCAACGATGTGAAGAAAAAAGATGGGGGGGAGGGGGTGGGGACTGAAAACGTTGAGGTATTCAAAGGGCTTGCTGGCAGCTCCACGCCATCTACCAACAATGGGATCCAAGAAGAGAAGAAAAAGGAGAGAGAGGAGGGGGTGGGAACCGGAAATATCGAGATCCAAGAGCAAAAGAAAGAGGGTGAAGGGGGAGCGGGGACCGACAACATGGAGATTATCGACGGAGTTGCTGCCAGCTCAACATCAGTTACCGGAGATAAGATCCAGGAGCAGAAAAAGCGAGAGGAGAGAGTCGAGACCGGAAATATCGAGATCCAGGATGGAGTTGCGGCCAGCTCCACACCATCTACCGGCGATGTGAATGTGATCCAAGGGGAAGAGGATGATTCGGTTGCGACTGATGGTGTTAATAACAGCGTGGATGGGGAGGCTGCTGGACAGGCGGAAGTGGTGGCTGGAGTTGTGCTGAGTGACGAGGGAGAGGGTGTACGGAATGATCTGGTCGTGGACGTAAAGCGGGAAAACGACGAAAAAAAGAAAAACGACGAAGTTGCGCCTGCAGTAGCAGGAGAAACCCATGGTGAGGATGGGACGGGAGAAACTCGTGATAAGGATGGCACGGGGGGAAATCATGATGAGGATGAGACGGGAGAAAGAAAGGACGAGGATGGAACGGGGGAAACAGAGGATGCCACGATTGAAACAGAGAATGTCACCGCTGAAAGAGAAACTCATTATAAGGATGGGACAGGGGAAACTATCGATGAGGGTGGGACGGGAGAAACTCATGCTAAGGATGAAAAGGAGGAAACTCATGATGAGGATGGGACGGGAAAAACTCTTGATAAGGATGGGACGGGTGGAACTCATGATAAGGATGGAACGCGGGAAACTCACGACGAAAATCGGACAGAGGAAACAGAGGATGCCACCGATGAAGGAGCGACGGTGGAGGATGGGAATGTGGAAGCAGGGAAAACCGGTGGTGAAAGAGACACGGTGGACGAAACCGCGAAGGAGTCAACGGTGGAAGTGGCGGTTTTCCCAAACGGCGCAGTTCAGGGTTCGATGGAATGCGCGAGCACAAGAGCGGGAGAAGGGGCCGACAGCATCGTGAATATTGCTACCTGGAAGGATGTGCCAGGGTAAGATGAGGCCGATGAATATAGAGAGATTCAGATTTGTCAAGTTTTTATCTTGCACGTCCCGCCGAGGTTGACCGATACCGCTGACGAGCAGTCGAAGTGCTATCAATTGGTATTGATACCGCTGGCAACTAGTCGTCATGTTATCTACTGGTGTTGATAACCCCGATAAACAGTCGAAATGCTATCAATTGGTATTGTGCGGCATTCCCCTCCTTTCCGTGCAGCTGCCCCGAAACTCTTGACCAACTAACTGCAACTAGGGCGTGGCAACTGCGAGGGTGTCTCCAACCGCCCACTAACTGCGTTTCTTTATCCTACCAACAACACGCAACCCCCCCCCCCGTTACACTAAAGTGCGGACTTTCACCACGTCGCCGAATCTCACGTGCCTTCCACGATGTGTTTACAGAGACGCGGCATACCGGGGTCCGCTGTACCGAGGACTTTCCGGTGGCAACGCAACGAAGTACATCACGCTCGAGAAGGATCTGGGAGGTTTCAACAACATCAGGATGTCTCTGGAATGCGCCGTCGCAATCGCAGCGGCAACGGGCCGCACGTTCGTTATCCCGCCGCCGTTTCCAATCTGGGGAATGAAGACCGGAGACGATAAAATGGTGAATATTTCGGTTTTTTGCCTCGATGGTAGGGTGCAAGGTGCTGATTATTTCGTTAGTTATACAAGCTAAACCCTTTGGATGGCTTGAAATCCCGGGGGTGTCGCAAGCTGAAAAGGGGGAACAAAAGCTCCTGAAAACTAAAGAAACGTCAATTAGCCACCGCTCAAGCAACCGGGCAAGTAAACACCGACCAGCCCAAACGAGTCTACAGTTTAGTCTATTTCAATAGCACTATCCACTAGCCTACATAGTCACGTCATATTGTGGTCTAGTGGATAGTGCTGTATAACCAACAGATGCAAATGACACACCTTGGTCGCACTTGACGTCCTTCGGTAGGTTGCTAAACGGGTCTATTTGACGATACGGCCAGCAACACAACGTTTGAAGTGCCCGACTCCCTTACTGCTCGTGTTTAGAAACAGGTTCGATATTTTCATTCCCCAGTCTTAATTAAAGCGTACCTGGTATATGATCGACAGACAGACGTGGTGCGCTTCATCGCGCTTCCCACCAGGATCGTTTTTTTTTCTTCATTTTCCAGTCTTCAAACGCAATGATAGACTTGTCGCTTACTTCAACGCGCGGATAATCGAGGCGAAATCCATCGCGTTTTGTAACAGGTTCGTTTGTATTTCGGTTTCCAGTCTCCGAACGTGATGATAAGAGTCTTCAAATGTATTGATAGAGTTGTTGCGCAATTTATCGCGCGGACAATCAACGGTCGTGTGGGTTTTTCGTCGAGCCCCGCCCTGCTGCGTCGCTCGCTCGCCGATCCTCACCCTTGCCTTGGTCTACGTGTTGGCTCATCTGCGGTTTCCCTTTCCAGGAAGTGGACCTTCGGGACCTGTTCTCGTTTGATAAGCTCCGCGAGTCGGGGCGGGTGAGCGTGATCACCACTGAGGAGTTCATCGAAAAGGAGGCATTATCGGGGAATCTGGAAATATCGCCCCCAGAAAACGTGAAGCGTCTGGACAGCACGGTGAGGTGAACTGTCATTGGACGAAGTAAATCCTTAAAGTCGGGTAAGAAACTGCTACCAGTAGTTTGTTATTCTCCAACCAATACCACTCTGGACGAAAATATAGGGATCGTTGTGGTATTGATATGGATATCAAACGATTATACATTTAAATCCAGAGTGGTATCATTTACTGATATGGAGAAACGTTACCACGTTTGGTTCTGTTAGATAGTGCGATAGACACGACCCTCTTCACACAGTTGTCGCGGGAATGTAGCACTCGCGCGACCGAGGTATTAACCAGCTTGTAGATGTTCGCATCATTCCGTTTGGTTCGGCTCCAGATTACCTTGTTTTGTGCCAACATTTTAAAAATCGCTCGCGAACTGCGGGAAGAAAGTCGAGAGACAAGTTGTTGCCTTCGTGTAGGTAGAGGTGCAGGCACACAAGGTGAGTTTTAATAAACGCTGGGCAAATCAGGGATGAAAGCCGCGAGGTAGGTTATTTCCTTCGTGTGATTAGTACGGTAGAGGCGCGGGCACAAGCTGAGGTTGTAGCGGCAGCGCCACAGTCTCGGGGCCCTAACCGAGGGGTAACTTCCAGAAGGCCCGGAGAAACGCCACAAAAAAACGTGTGTGCATCGAGGCGATACCCATGCAGGGGTGCGGGGTACGTGGGATATGATATCCACGTCACCCCCCTTCATCAGAGCATGTGCAGCTTGAGGGTGACGTGGAAACCGACTATATTTCAACTCCATACCACCTCTCGTGATCCCCCTCAGGCCGTTACGAAGTACCTCGAGAAGGTGGCGATTCAGTACTCAAACGGCCTGCCGACCTTCGAGGTGGATCATTCCGCGTTCATCATGCCGCGAAGAGTAGATGAACGAGTCGACCTTGAGGTAAGAAACACAAGTTCACCGACAAACTATTCTGCATTCGTCATGCCGCGACGACTAGATACACATGAGTAGACTAGACCTTGTTTATTAGGTAACAAAACACAATTTAACTGACAGACAAAACGGTGTTGTGGGCCATTCTGCGTTCATGTTGCCGCGACGAATAGATGGACGAGTCAACCTTGAGGTAATTGAGGCAACACAGACAATCGACGCGTACGTTAGGGGTACTGCACCTCTTTTTGGTCGAACGCGTACTACGATAGAATTAGCCCTTTTCGGCAGAAACGTTTTCTGAACGACGGGGTTCCTTAACCCCAAAATCGTCGGAATTTCGTTTTTTTTATTTTTGTTTTGCAATAATTTTCGTTGTACACCTAGGCCATGAGATTGTTTATCGGGTAGCACTTTTATTTTTCCCAAAAATCATTTTTTTGGCACATGTATAGAGCTCCTTAAGTGAGGAGCCTCAAAAAACAAAAGGGTGCGCCTCAACCGTAGCGTGCGTCCGTTTCGAAACGTTTTCTGAGTGACGGGGCTCCTCAAATGAAAAATTACCCAACAAATTAGAGTGTTTGCGACGTACCAACTTTGGTTGGGTAGGAGTTGGGTAGTAAACATATAGTAATAGCATTGAAACCGTCGAAATCACAATCCAGGGTCAACCCAACCCACGAAAAACCAGCGAAAAGTTAGGTTAGTTTTTGTTTTTCTACCGTTTTTTTTGTACCAGTAATTTCTAACTTCATTTTTTCGTGGTTTGGTTGGCCTTGGGCTAAAAAATTCGTCGATTTCAATACTATTTTTACACTTTTTCCAACCCGCTAGCGTTTGGAAATCGCAAACACCCTAGTATCGTTGGAATGATATCTTTGTGTTTTACATTATTATTCGTTACGTACCTAGGCCGTGGGATTGTTCGCCGGGCTGCACTTTCACTTGTCGTCAAATGCGTGTTTTTGGGTAAGGCACAGAAATCTTCAAGTGAGGAACGAGCCCAAGAAAAATCGGGTGCGTCCCTTTCGTCACGCGTGCAACGATACAGCTAGCACTTTTTGGTGTTTTTGTTTTGTGAATGGCGGGGCTCCTTAACCCAAAATCGTCTGAATGTCGTTCTTGTTTTTTCAATCTGATTTTTGTTTTTGTATACCTAGGTCATGGGGTTTGTTCGTCGGGTTGCACTTTCAGTTCCCTCAAAAAATCATTTTTTGGGGTTGAGGTTCAGAGCTCCTCAAGTGAGAGGAGCCTCAGAAAAAAAACTGGTGCACGTCTATCGTAGGA
This sequence comes from Laminaria ephemera, assembly GCA_036873875.1. Lineage (NCBI taxonomy): Eukaryota > Phaeophyceae > Laminariales > Laminariaceae > Laminaria > Laminaria ephemera. The sequence continues at coordinate 5,497,453 of JAYJMJ010000130.1, read as the reverse complement.
CGTGTGGTCTACCAAACTACTGTATTAAACCATTACATGGTTTGGAATGAACGTCCAGCAGATGCAATGCGAAAGTGGGGCTGCACCTATTTTTGTTTTTGTGTGAGGACGCGTGCCACGATAGATGTATTATTAGCACTTTTCGGCTTTTTTTGTTTGTTTCTGAATGACGGGGGCTCCTTAACCCCCAAATCGTCGAAATGACATTCTTGTTCTGCGATATGATTTTTTTTTTGTTCATTGGGTTGCACGTTCAGTCTTCTCAAAATCGGTGTTTGGGTGAGGTTTAGAGCTCCTCAAGTGAGGGAGCCCGAGAAACAAAATGGTGCACCTATACCGTAGCGTGTGTCTGGTAGCATTCGTCAGTTTGACTGGCAGACTGGCCGTGTTGATGTAGATGTGAGTGTGTAAGCTTTTCGTTTTCCGCGGCTGTGTCCCGTATATTGTTTCAATGGGATTTTCGATGTGTGACAGTGATGAACTGAGTACAAGAGTGAAAGCACGCAACGGACACATGTGGGGATGGGGGCTGGAGCGTGTTCCCACGTGATTGTTGCCTCAGGGGACAGGGGACCAAGGCTATGGCAGGGGGGATGTTATAACAACATCACTTTGACTTGTTTATTGTATAGGCCGCTCGCGCGAGTGGCTCGGTATCTCGCTCAAAAAAGGACTGGAAAATGGTTCGTTGACGCAACGTATCAACCAATTCCATCGTGGTTCATAACACGAAACCGAAAAACACATTGGTACAGTCACTCGCGCGAATGGCTCTGGGTCACTACCGTAGCCTAGGTCAGGGGCGGAGGGTGGGGGCTGAGAAAATTTCGAGCGAAGAACGCCGGACCTTGGTCGAATGTTTCAGCCCTCCTACTCATCATTCGCTCGACGGTCAGTTGTCCCTAGACGACCACGTCGCACGTCGACGCCGCACATCATTTAAAGGACTTGTGTGCCCAATTTTCCAGTTACTTTTGCATTGCGACCTTCGATAACTGCGTTGTGTGTGATAGCACCCATGCTATATCGCCTGCATCTGCGTATTCCAAGGTCGAAGAACGTGGCCGTCGGTAAAAATGGTATCATTAACAATCTTCGCTGCGTCGACCCACCGACCATCGTGTTCGCAGTCGATGACCTGGCAGGCACAACACGAACAGTGTAAAAGCACGCGCCCTCCTTCCGTCCCTTGTTTAAGCGTTGTTTAGTGCACCTCCTTCTGCCACTCATTTAAATGTCGGTGTGTCCCTCTCCTTGCGCCCCTCTTTAAATGTTAGTGTGTTCCCCTCCTTGCGCTCCTCGTTTAAATGTGCCCTTAAGTGTCGGTATGTGCCCCGCAGTCCGACCCCTCGTATACATGTTGGTTTATGCCCCAAATTTTGCCCTTCGTTTAAATGCTGTTTTATGCCCCAAGTTCCGCCCCTCTTTGAATATTGGTGTGTTCCCCTCCTTGCGCTCCTCGTTTAAATGTGCCCTTAAGTGTCGGTATGTGCCCCGCAGTCCGCCCCCTCGTATATATGTTGGTTTATGCCCCAATTTTGCCCTTCGTTTAAATGCTGTTTTATGCCCCAAGTTCCGCCCCTCGTTTAAATGTTCCCTTAAATGTTGGTTTTTGCCGTTTCTTACGCCCCTCGTGTAAGTGTTCCCTCAACTGTTGGTTTGTGCCGCTCCTTCCTTCCCTCGTATATATGTTGGTTTATGCCCCATCTTCTGCCCTTCGTTTAAATGCTGTTTTATGCCCCAACTTCCGCCCCTCGTTTAAATGTTCCCTTAAATGGTGGTTTTTGCCGCTTCTTACGCTCCTCGTGTAAATGTTCCCTCAAATGTTGGTCTGTGCCGCTCCTTCCTTCCCTCGATTAAACGTTGGTTTGTGCCCCTCATGCCGTCCCTCGTTTAAATGTTGGTTTTTGCGCCACCCTGGGGGGGGACATCGATATCAGACCCCGCCGTACGAACTCGCCAAAGAGTGGCTGATCGGGAGGGAGCTCGTCGAGTACCGGGAAGCCTGGCAAGAAGCCAAGGTAACGTACGTGATGTAATATGATGGATAGTTTCGTGGTAATATTTGGTTTGCAAGGTATACGGGATGGCATACCGCAGCCCGCAGCGGTCCCGTTCCGTTGTGTATCGGTACCGTGGTGCACGTAGTATTTGGTACGTGTTTATTGTTCAACCGGGACGCTTTGTTTAGCCTTTTTTGTTACCACGGACTAGTTTCAGGGGAATGAACTACGTAATGTGAGAACATCATCATCATCATCATCATCATCATCATCGTCACCAGCATCGTCATCACCATCACCATCACCATTATCATCACGGTGGTTTAGTAGGAGGAGCCACCCCCATATGGTGTTTTGGTCATTCCTGGTGGCTTGAGGTTGTAATGGATAAGGGAAAAGAACGGGAAAGGTGGCGAGAACAGGACGTTTTTGGCATTGTGTTTGCAGTGACAGCCACCTGGTGTGTTCTAGCTATTGTTCAACCAGCACGTATTAAATCGAACGAACTGGTGGCGACAGCGAATAGCGTGGGTCTCGATGGACTCCGGTAGTAGGGAGCAGACACCTTACGTATGTTTGCTCGACCGATGCGTTAAATCTTAAATCTTTTATAGCCAGACGCGAGCACTTGCCAAGTAGACGAACCCCCCCAAACCAACCCTCAAGAGCCTCTTGAACGAGCCAAAGGAGGCCCGGCGTCCTGGGTAATTGTGCCGGTTAGGCGGATATTCCCACGACGCGCCTCAATGGGTCGGCGGAGATTTTGTGAACGATGACCCCGCTCCACAAAGACCCAGCCTTGCGTACGGCACTGCTCTGATGTTGTGACCGTAGGTGATTCACTGGCGGAGTCACGACGCGCGTCTCCTGGCTCCGTTTTACACGCTCGTGCTGCACACGGACGAGGTCGCTGACCGGTACTACAAGCGGCTGATGCGGGACCTGATGCACTACCCGGAAGAGGTCTACTGCAAGGCTAGCCAGGTAAGACTCAATAATCGACGGGGAAAACATGCATGTTCATAGTGTATAGGACATACCCTGCTGCCTCGGATACTAATTTGAGCCTTTGCTTTGATTGGGAGTTTTTGCCCAATACGGAGTTTGTTAACCCCTTGGCGGCTTCAGAGGGAGAGCGTGTTGAAAAGTATTAATATTGATATTAATAGTGACGATCGCACCATCGGTCCCATAAAGAAGCTCAAGCTGCCGGGGTGGGGGGGAGGTGTCCGAACTGCACATAATTCATTCCTGGTCAAGGCTAGCCAGGTACAAATTAACAGAGGACGGTCGAGGCCAGCCAGGTAAAACCCAACAGACGACGGTTAAACTGAGGGCCGGACGAAGCCTGCGAGACGAAGTAAGACCAAGGCCTCGATAGCGGGGGTAGGTACCCAATTTTCATTCCTACCAGCGTTACAAGCAATTCGATGGCGGTGTGCAAAGCAATAGGGTGACCACTCACGCGAGCGGCCTCGATCCGCTGAAACAAGAGACCCTAAAGTTGCCCCCCCTTCTATAGGCTTAGTCGTACGCGGATGAACCTAAGCAGACCTCGACATTCTCAGCCTTCGACCTTCGTGGCAAGGAGTTGAACGGAAGTGTTCTTCACGCCAGAACGTGCACGAAGGTCTCTGCAAGTAGTCGAACGGAAGCGTTTTTCTTACCATAATGTGCACGAACTTATCGTGGCGTTTGCCGCAGTACGTTCTACAACCAACATTGCGAATCGACCTTTGCAGTGCTGCTTGTTTTGTCCATGCTAAAAGCTAATCAACATTCTCGATGCTGCTGTTTTTGTCCTGTGTTGGGCGCTTCGGTTTGCCTGCTATTTTATTCGACCCTTTCGCCCCTCTGAAGGTGATCGCGTTGTTGAGGCAAGAAGACCCTTCAGGAAGCTTCAGTTCGTTCCACATGAGAAGGTGGGTACCGTGTTCTAACAGTCTGCGGGGCGTCCTCTTTCCTGTAGCCCACTCTCTCGGGGAAGACTTTGGTCGAACAGTGTCTATCCTGGAACACGGTTTGATTAAGGTCGTGGCACTAGCTCCCCCTTTGCTTTCGGAGGAAAACCGGCAGCGTTTTTGCTCGGCAGTATATCACCTTTTTTTTTAATGCTCCAGCGGATAGGTAAAATTGAAGCCTTAGCTCATCGCGCTTCCACGTACGTGTGTGTCGTGTGTCAATTTAACCCGGTTTCCGAAACAGTGGTGTTGCCGTGGCACCGTCGGCCCCGCACGTTTCTTCAAGCCATGCCCTCATCAGTCAGTTGTCTCATACGCAGGGCGACCCCACAAATTCTCCCCGACGTAACCGAACTACTCGCATGCTTCCTATCCTCCTCTGGCTGGTTTTGCTCCCTCCTCCCAAAGAAACGACTTCCGAACACTCGTCGAATTTACCGAACTACTCGCACTCTTCCTAATATGCTCGACTGGCTTTGTTTTTCTCCCTCCCCCAGAAGAAATGAATTGCGAATGCTCCTCCTCGCAATATCCGAACTACTCAAACTCTCCCTAACCACCTCTGTATGGTTTTTCTCTCCCTCTTCCCGAAGAAACGACTTCCTCTCGGCATACAAGACCGTCGTCATCCCCCCGACGGATATTGCAGCTAGCAGTTTGGTGAGAGTTGCGGCGCGGAGCCGCTCTTTGTCGGCAGTATCACAGCGATTTATTTGTCGTTCAGTGACAGGATGCGCCTTTCAGCTTTGCGACTCCAGAGGGAAAACGTGATCAATAAAAAAGTCGATTATAGCATCGTCGACACGGAGTAACGCGGACTGCCAGATTAAGGGGATGATGCCTTCAAAGGCGGACTACAAAGAAAAGGGTTGTACCAGACGCACGTAACCTGAACTGTCGCATGTTGCACGCAGATGTTTATGGGTACAGTGGGTACCCCGGTTTAAAAGCGCCGCCGTGACGAGCCGAAACAGGCGCTCTTAACTACACATTGCTATATCTGTGGTGGGCAGTATATGGGTTTTAGTATGGCTGTACATGACGATTTGACCGCTCTTAAGTCTCGAATGCTCTTATCTTGGGCGCTCTTAAATCGGGGTACCTGCTGTATTGGAATTCTAACGAGGCTCCGCCCGTCTCGTGTCCTCGGATCCGCTGTTTTTTTTGGTGGGGACAGGACCACTTGATGGAAAACGAAGTGGTCTATATCGCGACGGACGAGAAGGATCTATCCATGTTCGACCCGTTCAAAGATCGGGTTCGGGTCCGGTTCTTATCGGACTACCACGAGCGGGCAGGAGTGTCCGAACTCAATCCGAACCTTCTGGGCATGCTGGAGCAGGTACATCGAAAAATATGGGAAGGGAGATATTTGTATCAATAGTCGTTTTGGGGGATGGAAGCTGCGCGGTTGTTGGATATGTAACACTACCCACTAGCCTATGTAGCCACGTGACTCAGCAGTGTAATTGGTAGTGCTATAGATGTGCCGCGAGTTCGAGTCTCGCAGGCGGCATATGTACGTACGATTTGGTCGCCATGTAGCACTCCCCACTAGCCTACTGAGCCACGCTACTTATTAGGCGAGTGGGTAGCTAGTGCTACACAATCAACAGTCGGTAGACGCGAAAGCTGAACATTCATCGACAGAGCATTTTCTTGCGGTTGCAGGTCGTCGTCGAGCTTAATTTGTCCTGCTCGAAAACTTTGTAGCTGCACTTGTCGTTTTGTTTTGCCGGAATGAATCCACTCTGTTGACGATCCTCCTGCGTTCAGTTGCGCGAGGGATCTTAAACCGTTCGGACAATTTCAATGCGGTATCATGCTAGTAATAGTTGTGTCGAACGCCTAGGGAAAAGCAGGACAACCTCGTTCATTGGCGCTATACTACAGGTGAATACTTACCTGGTAGTAATTACCAGGTATGTAGTAAGAACATGACCCGCCCGGAGACCGTCATCTCCGGAAAAATTGTCATTTCCACGCTCGCTGTCGGATGTTATACTGCAGTGTATATTATATGTTTCACCAGCTATGATAGTATAACTGTCGCTCGAAACTTGCGCAGCAGGATATGACATGTGTAACTGTCATCAACTTGTGCGCGTTGGTAGTCGGCGGGCGCTTCAGGCAACTCGAAAGTGGTCCCTGTGTTTTAGCGCTGTCAAAAATAGAAACTCGTAATTGTAATGACGGCGTGCTGCAGGTTATCGCAAGCCAAGGGAGAACGTTCACCGGGTCTTGGTTGTCCACCTTCACGGCCTACATTTATAGACTCAGGGGCTACCTCCAGATGCCCAGAAAGTGAGACCTTGCAAAATGGATTTCTATGGAAGTTCGCCATCTCTTTGATTGATGTTTTTCTCGCACCTTCTCGGCCGTCCATCAGTCAGTGCAGTATATTTACCAGGGCTTTTGTTTCGTTTTGAGCTTGTCATGCCAAGTCTTCCTTTGTGTCCTGTTTTGCGTAATTTCGGAAGGGGGCTCTTTTTGATAGCGCCGCTTGTGATAACTGTCTTACGCCGATAACATCTGAAACTACGGTATCCCATGATTGTGCTGCTTGTGGTTGCCAAACCAAGAACATATTGCCTGGATAATGTTAATGCTTGGCTCTCTAACGTTCACGTTTTCCTCACTTGGCTTCCCAGTGCTCATTTAATCCCGTCAAACATCTACTTTAACCGATCCCGCTCTCCCCAACTGCAGGTCAAACTTTTCGTATTACCCTCCAAAGAGGACGTACCACCACACCTACCACATGCCTGTCAGCCCTCTGTGGGCGACCGAGTGGCCCTTCGGTTGGGAAGATATCGATGACAGCGGAGTTCCAGACGCCATGGCCCCTTGATGTGCGACCCGCTTGTGTGTGCGGAGCCCCAGTGATCCAACGATGCACACTATTTGACATATCGATGGCGTCGCCATGGCACCGCCATAGGCCTTCGTGATATGTCATGACATTGCCATGGCACTGCCAAGGCAGGCACTGCCATGGCAGTGCCGCCTGCCTTGGCAATGCCATGAAGGCCCATGGCAGGGCCATGGCACGCCACAAGGACTAAAAAACGTTGCCATGGGTGACATTGCCATGGCGCGTGCCAACCAATGTACACCCTCCCAAAGTTTTTGGGGTGGGTGGAGGACTGTGCAGCCCTCAAATTGCCGACGACGCCACCGTGTGATTTCACCACTGGACTAAGGCCACGCTAGGTTGTGTACTCATTTCATGTATAATATGGCCGTAGTCGTAAGACCATAGGCCCTCGCATCCCCACAATGCCGGGACGAAGCACTTCTTGTTTCAGCGACTCAGAGCCACTCGCGCGAGTAGCTATCGCTTTTGTGTTTTTCGTTTTCGCGATGTGAATCGCCGTGGACCTCTCTTTGTTATGCTCCGCCAATGATATATTTATGTCGGTTTTTGAGTGGACTAAACTCGGTCGAAGAAAATGAGGGTACGCCGATTACGGCAGCCTTAGCCTTGGGCAGTGCTTGCGGTTCAAAACGCACAGAGTCGTTTGAGCTCGTTTGAGCTGGAGGGAGTTGACGAGCACCTCGTATATGTTGGTTGAGCTTTAGTGTGGGAAGCCCTCGACTGTACCTGGTAGCGTTTTTTTTATTTGAAGGACGCATACTACCGTAGGCGTAGCACTTTACTTTTTTTTTAGCGACTCGTGCTACGAGATAGGTAGCGCTTTTGGGCTATTTTGTTTTGTGAACGACGGGGCCCCTCAACCCAAAATCGTCGGAATTTCGTTCTTGTGTTGCTATCTGTTTCGTTGTATACCTAGACCATGGAATTGTAGCCCCAAATAGTTCTGACTTGACCGGGCACCTCGGCGGAGGGACTATCCAAGATCGTTGGATGGCCATTTATGTTTTACACAATTAGTCGTTGCGAACCTAGGCCGTGGAATTAGTTCATCGGTTTCCACTTTCGTTTTTTTTTATCAAATTCAATTATGGGTGAGGTACATAGCTCTTCAGGTGAGGAGCTCCAGTGAATGTAGGCGCACCCCTCCACGTAACATGCATTCATGTGCTTGTGATTGAAACCTCACAAGAGTCTTTTGAGAGTCTGGAGGGAATTGACGAGCACCTCGTGTATCGATAGATCGAGATTTTGTGTGGCGACCCCCCCGACTATGAAGTTTTGTTTGCAGGGGGGCTTGTTTTATTTTAACTGGCACCGTCGGAGCCTGGTCCGGCTGACTTCTCAGCTGGAAGCGCTACCCGATTCGTCGATTGTCGCATGGAAAGGATACGGTATGTCTTTTTGATATTGTCGTATGCAAATAATACGTCTTCGTAGGGCATACAGGGCGGCACAGGGACAGGTTCATAGGCGCAAGACTTGAACTCCTGTCCCCATACGACTTCGGTTTTTTTGTTGTTTTTGTTCCGTTCGATTGTTGTCTGGAAAAATATGTAGGGCACACAGGACGGCACAGAGAGAAAAAATCATACGCACAAGCCTTGAACTGCTGTCCCCTGCAGTTCTCGTTCCGTTCGTGTTCCGTATTTGTTAGGTCAGGTTGCTATATACCTGGTACATTGTAACTACAGTACGATTGATCCGACTTTGGTGTGAGGACAGGCGTTTGTAGTTTCTGTTGACGCGTGCTACGAGAGGGATACCACCTTTTGGCCAAACTATTACGGGGGACCATAGTAATAAGGACCAAATATGGTTAGTAAAAACCGTGGAATATATAGGTTTTTGTGTCTGTCGTAGGTCCTGACTACTATGGTCCTCCGTAATACTTCGGGCTGATGGGGCTCCTCAACTGAATGGACTGCTTAATAATTATATCGTTGGAATACCATTTGTGTTTAACAGTATTATCCTTTGTGAACCTAGGCCATGGGATTGTTCTTCGGGTTGCACATTGTTTTTTTCTCTAAGCCAACAGCGTGTTTGCGATGTACCAACTTTGGTTGGGTAAGAGTTGGGTCGGAAACATATAATAATAATAATTACAACTAGTAGTTTTGCCCTCCGACAATGTAGCGTAGATTATAATAATAATAATAATAATTAATGTAGCGTAGATGCCGTTCCGATATAAAGATGAGTTTCGACGAAATCCTAGATCTCACAGCTGTTGTGCATTTTTGATTCTTTATAAAAATATAATGTCCGTCCGTCAAGCAATAAGCAATAACAGTAGTATTGAAACCGTCGAAATCACAATCCAAGGCCAACCCAATCCACGAAAAATCAGCGAAACGTTAGGTTAGTTTTTTTTTTTACTTCCCATTTTTTTTAACTCGCCTATTTTTTTTGTGGGTTGATTGGCCTTGGGCTATGAAATTCGTCGGTTTCAATACTATTTTTACATTTTTTCCAACCCAATAGAGTTTGGAAATCGCAAACACCCTAATCGTTGGGTGAGGCATAGAGTGTTCCTCACGTGAGGAGCCTCAAAAAAAATGGTTGCACCCGTACCATAGCATACGTGCGTTGAACGATTTGCTCTTTGGGCCCCCTTTCAAGGTTTGGGTCGCCCATAATTTCTTTCCAGCATTACATCATCGGGGGAGGGGCAGGCGGTGTCTCTTCTTCCGAAAAAGAAATCAGTTTGTTCTGCCTTTGTGTTCAATGTGTATAATAGTTTGTTAGCTGTACTATCCGTCAATGGTTGGGTTACACGTGGCATGGGGGTTGTTGCATGCTCTATAGCTAAGTATGCACCGTGATCTGTGCCATTCGTAGTCCGCTGGAAAGCGATGCCGAATGGCCGCTATCTTCGGGGTGAGAGGGCTCGCTATTATTAGGTTATAGGGTAGGTATCGTCGGGCACTCTATTTCCGTTGTAATGTTCCTCGAAAGAAGTCCGGAGGAATAATTGTTTAGCAACTGGTACGTTCCAGGTATCTTTTTGTATTATTCGCAGGTGGGTGTAGCATGCATAAGGATGTCACATGCATAAGCAAGCTCCTCGATGAGGAGCAAGTAGGGGAATCGGTAGTTAGTCTGGTTGGTCCTGAGACACTGAAAGGGAAAATGTTAGTGCAAGCAGAGTCATCAACCTAAGGCATTGGAAGGAAAAATTCTGGGTACTGTCGATGGTGTAGACAAAGTCCAGGTAGTCACCACACACAAGCAGTGGGTCGGTCGTGTTGCAGTTCGAAAAAGTTGCACCACGAGCGACTTCAAAGATTGATTCTGACCCGTGGATAACTTAGCGAGAGGGGAACGTGGATAACGGACTATCAAAGGATCTGCTGTACCTGGTACATAAGAGCTTCAGGCTATGAAAATGATACAGATTTTTAAGTTCTGATTCAAATCAAATACCAGGTATGCATTTTTATTGCTAGAATTATCCAAACTACAAGAGGATGAACAGCGATACATAGTTTTCGCCGATTTAGAAGTGTACTTCTTGCGAAGCACCAAATAATAAATGTGTACTGTACACTTAGTAAGACACTTGATGTTCTGGCGAATTGAGGCCGAAAAGTCGTTAGCGGGGTGCGTGTGCGACCCCCCAGTATGGTATCGACAACACACAATAAGAGCTGCACGTTGTGTCGGGAGCCCCATGGGAGACCCACTTAGGACCCATGCGAGCCCCTTGGAAGTCTCAAGGGTGTCCCGAGGGAGGTCCATGGGTGAACTATGGATTCATACTACGGTAGTAGGGATACCCCCCGCATCTTCACTAACGTGTTTAGGTCAGTATTAAAATAGTGCGAGTGCCCCTGCACGAAACTCAAACACGGACTTCAAACCTATTTTGTTGACACCGCGTGACAAACAATTCAACGGCGATCCCATATCACGAAACAGGGCAGCCACTCGCGCAAGGGGCGCTGGACCGCGTAAAACTAGGCCTTAAAAGTGCCCCCCCCCTCCACCGTAGCCTTAGTGCCATGACCAAGCGTTATAACGCTATGGGAGACCCACGGGTTACACATGTAAGTCCCACGGGAGTCCCGTCGGTTCCGTGTGGAAATTCCACGGGAGTCCCATGGGAAATATGGGAGTCCCATCAGGTACCATGGGAGTTCCATGGGAGACCCATGGGTTACCCGTGGGAGACCCATGGGCCAGCACGTTAAACCCCCCATGGAAGCCCAACGGGAGACCCATCGATTGATCCATGGGAGACCCATGGGAAAACCATGGGAAAACCATGGGAAACCCACACGATATTCACGGGAGACCCATGGGACACCCGCAGGAGACGCATGGGAGACCCATGGGAGACCCATGGGAGACCCATGGGAGACCCATGGGAGACCCATATGGCATGCTACGTAGAGGTGCACAATTTTGTTTCTGAGGCTCCTCACGTGAGGAGCTCTATGCCTCTCTCAAAATCTGATTTGGTGAAAAATAGTAGTGCTACACGATGAACAATCCCATGGCCTAGGCATGCAACGAAATTAAATTCAAAAACAAGATTGAAATTCCGACGATTTTGGGTTAAGGAGCCCTGTCATTCAGAAAATAATTCAGCCAAAAAAACGGCTACCTCTATCGCAGCACGCGTCCATGGGAAACCCATGGGATACCCATGGGAGACCCGTGAGATTCCCATGGGTTGTTGGTGCCGACCCATGTGTCTACCCATGGGAGACCCCATCGGTTACCCCTGGAAGTTCCATGGGAGACCCATGGGTTACCCGTGAGAGGCCCATGGGCCAGCACTTTTACCCATGGAAGCTCGACGAGAGACCCATCCATTGACTACGTAGATGGATAGGCTATAGATTTGGTGTGATTTCCCTGTCATAGTTGAGGTGAAACCAGGTCATGGCAGATGT
>JAYJMJ010000130.1:5422053-5435836 GCA_036873875.1 Laminaria ephemera | reverse complement strand
CTGCCCGTCTGATTCTGCCGCCCGAAAAAGCATCTCATTTTCGGTTTCGGATACGCTCTTATAAGAGATGGCCTTAGGGTTGGGGTTGGGGTTGGGGTTGGGGTTGGGGTTGGGGGTGGGGGTAGGGGTTGGAAATGTACATATACTGGCTGAGAACACCCACCGATCGAACAGTATGTCGAAACTTTTAGAAACTTACGTACGTCCCACAGATCGCCTTTCCTTACAACGGAAACCCAAACAACATGCAGGAATACCGGATACGTACAACCTCCCTCCTGCTGATTTGACCCTGGACTATTTACCGGAGTACCCCTACGTACAGCACCACCTTGTACACAAACTCGTGCAACGCCTTCTGGTCAATATCTATCTTGCACGTCGGCCCAGACCCAACCCGACCCCAACCCCAACCCTAACCCTAACCCTAACCCTAACCCCAACCCCAACACCAACCCTAACCCTAACCCTAACCCTAACCCTAACCCCAACCCCAACCCCAACACCAACCCTAACCCTAACCCTAACCCTAACCTTAACCCTAACCCTAACCCTAACCCCAACCCCAACACCAACCCTAACCTAACCCCAATCCTTTGGGGGGCTCGAGGTCGACAGGGGCGGTCGCGGGGCTCCACCGCGTGACTTGGTGGCGTTTCCCCCCCCAAAAAAAACGGGCGGCCGCTAGGCCAACCTCGATCAATCAGACAGCGGTGTTGTACAAGTTTATGTACATGGTATTGTACATAGGGCCTCTCCTACCGGATAACACGCAAAATAGCACACCCCCTGGGAAGAAGTTCAGGGGCCATTTTCTCTAAAACCAGGGGGGCAAACACCGACGAGAAAGGCGACTATGGGAAGGTCTCGTTGAGATTTTTTTCATAGACGCGTCTCTCGGCGTTTGCATTCTCCCCGCTGTCGAGAAAGTCAGCTTTCAAATTCGCGCGAGGGGGTGTGCTATCTTGATTACAGTATACGGTGTTTACCAGGCAGTTGCTTGCGGTAAGTCGGCATGTATCTACCTGGTGGCACTTTCATTGCGGGCGGGTGCGCGGATAAAACCTCTTATTACAGTGATGATGCTAACCCTTACTACGTCCACGTTTTTGGCGAAATTATTCGGAGTTAGTGTGAGATGCTCTTAGTTGCAGCGGTCAAGGGGTCTAATTTCACCCTTTGGGGGCCCGAGGTAGCGACCAAAAAAAAGGATAAGTTTGGCCTTATACATGGATAAGTTTGTCCTTAGCAAATGTCTACGAGAGGTATGAGCGCGCAGCAGGGATAGCAGGATCATGCCCCGCCCATGTCGTACAACTCCGTTCGTTGTATTATACCAGGTACCAGGTATATAGTTCGGGCACCAAATGTTTCACACATGGGACAGATCAGATCCCTATCAACGATCTGTATGTCTCATGGAAGACAGATCCCTGATCTACATGATCTGCATGGCCTATACATCGTGTTGCCGGGTGAGCGGCGGATGATTTTAATGATCTAGCACGTGTTTCCTGGGTTGGATCCGTGCTAGACAGATCCTGCACAACTTACATACCACGATGGCAGATATAGCATCTAGATGATCTAGATGATCTAGATCGTGATCTGTCTGATGTGCGAAATGTATCATCCCCCAACTAAGCCGTGACTGGTGCTGGAATCGTCCTTTGTGATCGTCATTTATTCTCTCTCAAGTCCCAAAACGGTTGGCTTAGCTGGCTTGATTGACGCCGGCGGCTGATGTTACGTCTTTTTTAATAAAAGTATTATATTTATCGGGACGATTCCTTTCGGTCCGTGGGCATGAAAAGACACAAGCAAGTAGCACTCGCTTAAACATTAACAAAACCTGGGGCGGGTGCGCTGGAGGGACAAGCAAACAGTAGATGCTTTCGGGAAAATGTCAAATACATGAGACTAAATCACGCAATATGATACACACGTCTGTGTAATAATTAGAGTCTAAAACCAAGCAAATAAAAAAACGGTTTCATTTTTTCTTTTTGTTTCGTTCTGTAGCTTCACATGTGTCAGGGTTGGGGTTGGATTAGGGTAAGCCTCAGGACAAGGGTTTGAGCTAGATTTAAAGTATAGAAAAAATGGCCATTTCTGATTCACATGGGGTTGGGGTTAGGATCAGGCTTAGAACAAGGGTTACGGCTATAGGTATGAAGGACTGAAAACACTACCATTTCTTGTTTACTTGGTTTTAGAATGTCGGTGGTAATATATACCAGATGCCAGGGTATATACCGGTATTGCACAAACTGTCTACACGCAAGCAAATAAGACCGTCCATTTTTCCATTTTCTTTCGTTCGACAGCTTTACATGGGTCAGAGTCAGGGTTGAGGTTTGGTGTTAGGATTGAAAGACTGAAAAACTGGCCATTTCTTATTCGCATGGGCCAGGGTTTGGGCTGGGGAGAGGGTCAGGCTTAGGATTAGGGCCATGTTTGAAAGATTGAAAAACTGGCCACTTTTTTATTACTTGGTTTTAGAATGTCTGTGGCAGTATACACCGACATTACACAGTCTAAACCAAGTAAATAAAACCGTCTACTTTTTATTTATTTTTCGTTCTAACATGGGTCAGGGCTGCGGGTGGGGCTGGGGCAAGGGTCAGGGTTAGGGCTAGGTTTGAATACAGAAAAAAATGGGCGTTTCTTATTCGCTTTTTTTAGGACGTTCGTGGAATACATACGCTATTTATTCCAGATACGTACCTGCTATTACACAGAGTTATGTGTAAGTATCATCTCCCCTTGTGGTCTACCGCAGAAGCAATAATAACTCTCCTTGGCGGTTTTTCCGGCTGCCAACATCGCAATTGCCAGAAATCACGGGTACTGCTACTGGCTATTGCTACTGCTGCTGCTGCTACTCCTGCTGCTGCTGCCGCTGCTGCTGCCACTACCACTGTTGCTGCTACTACTGCTGCTACTACTGCTACTACTATTGCTACTACCACTACTGTGCTGCTACGACTACTACCGCTTCTGTTACTACTACTGTACGTACAACTACTACTACTCCTGTTACTGCCACTGTTACTACCACTACGTACTATTAATACCACTACTACCACTACGTACGACCACTACTATTCCTCCTCCTACTATATACTTGTACTACTACAATACTACCACTACTTCTACCACTACTGCCACGCTGCTTCTTAAGTACTGCCTGAATCCCTGCAGCAATAGAGTATACCTGGTACCCGCTATAGTGCAAGAACGAGCAGCTATTATTATATGGCCACTCGTCTGGAGCGCTGATGGGATGACTTTTCTCCGGCATATGTACAGTATCATAATGGCAAAAAAAAACAGAAAACTTACAAAACCAACAAACAAAAGCAAACAAACAAAATTGGCACTGCTGCCCGAGCAACTTCGTCCAGCAAATGCCATGGCAAAAACGAAACAAACAAAAAACAAGCACACAACAAACAAACAAACAAGCAAACAAACAAACAAACAGGCAACCAACCAAACAAGCAAGCAAACAAACAAAACAAACAAAACAAACAAACAAACAAAACAAACAACAACAAACGAAAAACAAACAAACACAAACAAACAAGAACATAAACAATCCCAAGTGCTGCCCGAACAACTACTGTAGGGCAGTCGTGGCAAAAACATAACAAAAAACAACCAAAGACAGAACAAACGAGCAAACGAACAAACGAACGAACGAACAAACAGCTAGACTAACCAACCAACCTACAAAAAAAGCAAACATCAAGCAAACACACGAACGAATAAACAAACAAATACCCAACCGACCCACCAGGCAAGCAGACACACACAACTGACAAATAAGCGGGTAAATAGCTGAAGAGGCTGGCGGTTAATTGCATTCCCCTCGGCGGCAGGTGTTACATTTTTTTTTAAAGACACAAAAAGCGAACAAACAGAAACAAATAAGCGATTAATCAACCAAGTATACTCCTAATTTCAAAAGAAAAAGACAAATAAAACAACATAAAGAAACAAACAATCAATCAAGTCCGTCCATCCATGAAGCCATCAATCAATCAATCCATCATTCAATCAATCAATCAATCAAACACCAAACCAAACTATTAGCACACCAAACTGAACACACCCAAGCAGACCAGACCAAACCAAACCAAACCAAACCAAACCAAACCAAACCAAACCAAACCAAACCAAACCAAACCAAATCAAACCAAATCAAACCAAACCAAAACACCAAACCGCACCGCACAGCACCATACCACATAAAACCAAACCAAAATAAACCAAATTAAACCAAACCGCACTGCACCTTACCTGGTCGATGTTGGCCTGCTCCCCCACGTGTATCGGTTTGATGGCCTTGTCTTCGCCGACAACGCGAGCCACATCGGCAACCGTGAAAGATGGTTCCGGCACCTACAACATCCGTCGCCATCATGGTATGCATCCATAAGCACCATCCATCAACATCCATCAGCATCCATAATCATCCATCAGCATCCATCAGCATCCATCAGCATCCATCAGCATCCATCAACACCCATCAACATCCATCAACATCCATCAGCACCCATCAGCATCCATCAGCATCCATCGACATTCATCAGCATCCATGTGCACCCATAAGCAGTAATCAACATCCATCAGCATCCATCCGCATCCATCAACATCCATCAACATCCATAAGCATCCATCAACATCCACCAGCATCCACAAGCATTCATAAGCATCCATCAGCATCCACCAGCATCCACAAGCATCCATAAGCATCCATCAGCATCCATCAGCATCCATCAGCATCCGTCAGCACCCATCAGCACCATTAACATCCACCGGCAGATTCCAATAGCAGCAAGGGAGTAGGCGATCGCATCGCGTTTTGCAATAGGTCAACGAGCATCGGGTATTAGGTGTTAGCCGCACACGTTGGGGTACGAGCATTCGTCGTGGGAATGATGCCGAAACGGAACGTGCTTGCTACTCAGCAGGAGCGTATATGAGCGTGTATGAGCGGCGCTTAGGAGGAAGGTGTTTTCTGACCCGACCGACCCATATGTGCATGATGTTGACGATGCTGCTGATGATGATGAGGAGGATGATGCTGGCGATGAAGAGTTTCTAACCAACTCAGAAGTGAGGAAACGATGGATGGCCAAGGAGATGGACCGTTCGAACGCACACCACGCGCGGTGGAAGTGTACAACAAGTACTTCAGAAACAACGTAAAAAATTAGTTTGCACAAACGCGGAGGAAACGGCAATGACAGCCATACACCGGTTGTGCGTGCTGCGGTGCTGCTCGTATCACACGTGATCATTTGCCGCCCATGCACACGTACGCACTTTTACATTGTACGCGGTAAACAAAACGGCTATGACACTCAATAGACCGACCGTGTGTGCTACTGCGCTGCTCGTATCAAACATTGGTCACATTGGGATCCATGCCTCGTGTGTGCTATGTGCTACTGTGCTGCTCGTATCACACGTGCATCACCTTGAGGCCCATGCCGGTCTTGTCCACCGCAATCACGGGCTCCCGGAATCCGCTCTCCGTGGCCCACCTAGCCGTCAGGTCCTCACCCCTCATGCGTTTCGTGTCGTGAACCGCGAAAGATTTGGAGGCCAGCAGCCTTTTGAACTTGTGCCAGTCTTCAGGAGGCAAGGGCAACGTGCGTAAAATATCATAGCAAGGGCAACATGCGAAAATGACAAAAATAATGCGTAAATATCATAGCAAGGGCAACGTGCGAAAAAACAACGCGTAAATACCGCACCAGCATATATTTCCCAGGGTAGTACGTATTTAGCAGCTTCTTGAACGTGTACCAGTCTTGGGGAGGAAAGGGCAACGTGCGAAGATAACAAACATGTAAAGAGCATACCGGTACATATTTGCCAGGGTAATACTCGAATAAATAGTAGCTTCTTGAACTTGTGCCAGTCTTGAGGAGAGGCCGATCAATCTATTCGCGCGAAAGGGCAACGTGTGATATAACAAAATAACGGGTACACACTAGGGATGTGAGTTGGCTGGACTTGACATGTAGTTACTACAGCTGGGTGGCGAAGCAAGCCAACTAACTGACTCAGTCATTTTTCAATAAAAAGCACACGTCGATCCAGAAAGTCAGATACAGAAGCATGTTTGGGGGATACCAAATTTGATTGGGTAGGAGTTGGGTAGGAAACATATAGTAATAGTATTGAAACCGTCGAAGTCACAATCCAAGGCCAACCCAACCCACGAAAAATCAGCGAAAAATTAGGTTAGTTTTTTTTGTTTTCTACCATCTTTTTCATTTCTAACCTAATTTTTTCGTGGGTTGGTAGGCCTTGGGCTATGAAATTCGTCGGTTTTAATTATATTTTTATATTTTTTCTAACCCAACAGAGTTTGGAAATCGCAAACACCTTAAAGACGCAGAACCCCGCAAAATACCGTACGCAACCAACTATAATAGCTAGCCAACTATTAATAATAAATAGCCGGCTGCTTATAGTCAGCATCCTCCCAGCCCTAGAAAATATCATGCCCGTGCATATTTCCCACGGTAAGGTTTGCGCCATGCGATGAAGACATGCCAATAGATCAATGTAAAGGAGGGAGGGTACCGATTGTACAACTCTAGCCTGCCTTAAGACAGCCGTAGCCAGCCGGTCACCTTTCCGTCGTAAATATATCACAGCGGTCGTGAACCATAATTTTAACCGCTATGTACACCATTAAAATAAGAAACCACGACAATACAGGCGCAAACATTCCGACTTCTCCCTATACAAAGGCTCTCCTACTAACGGCAGCAGAATATAATTAAACACGAGACCGCCAGGCCGCCAGGGGGGCAAGGGAGGAGGCCGGAGGACTACTGCCCATGGCATGGCGGTTGCATGTGGATGCAGAGTAGGGCACAAGGGGTAGACAGAACGAGGTACAACACAGAAAAAATGTATGAATAATCTCACCGTCAGTCGTTAACCCTAGCTCCATGTTCCCAGGCACCAATTTCCTGTCCGTGCACGACCGCTTTAAGTGGATCCGCAGCTTTCCCTCGCCCTCGCCCCCCCCCCCATCTCCGTCCTCACCCCGACCTCTTCGCCCCGACGACGCCCCCGCCGCTGCCCCATGCCCCTCGCCTTCCGCCCCCCGTTTCTTCATCTCCGCTTAGAATATAAAAACTAATACTGAAGAACGGTAGCAACTACTGGCTCGCGTAGAAAAAGGCGAACTAGTAGTAACTACTGGCTCCTGTATTAATAGATGAACGAGTAACTACTGGCTCCCGTTATAGGTGAACGAACAGTATCTACTCTGTATTGAAGTAGACCTAATAGGCGCTAGATGAGAAGAGTCCAACAGTCTGGACCGTCGCTCGCCTTGCACTTTTTCCCAGTGGGCTTTGCTTGTAGAGGACGTTTTGGACGCTACTACTGGCGATACTACTGCTGTACCAGTTGACCAGGGAAGCAGTGGTATGCACTGCTAGTGCTCTGCTGTACCCGGTACTTGGTACCTGGTGTGCAGTATGCTCTATTAGGGCTCTAGCTCCCCGACAGCACGAGTATTGCTCTACTTCCAAGTACACTCGTACGTCCAGCTGAAGCAGTAGATTGGCGGCGTTGACGGACTCTCGTTGTTTGTACCTGGTGCGTAGCAGTATGATGCGCAGTTGGCGAATTATATGCTGGCCAGACACAGCAAGGCAGCAAAGCAGAACGAGCGAGTATCAACAATAAAAAAGGTACCAGGCATCTCAAGGTATCTCGCAAATGCGTCACACCTGCACTAAAGTGGGACCCCGACCTATCCTTTGATACGAGTGGTGCGGTACTCTGTAGGACGATATCGAGACAAGCGGTTCTCACCGCACTAAACTGGGCCCCCGCACTATCGGGTGCCGCACTAACGCCGGACCAAGACTGTGCATGGTACGCTGGCGCAAGCATTATACCAGGTATGAGGCAATGATATGTGATGCAGATGAGGCCGGTTGATGCGGGGTGCGGCTTGAGGACTCGAGGTATACCAGGCACCTACTAATAGTATACGACTTCAATACACACTGCTGTTGCGTCCAAGTGATATGATACGAGTACTATATACAAAATCTGCATGGATACTATTACGATGACACTGTTAATAGCGCTGTTTGTCGACGATTGGGGTCAGCAGTCAGCAGTCAGCAATCAGTCATGATTCATGCGGAAATGGCATGACGCGGAGAGCTGTAGAGCTGCAGAGCGACACGCGAAGGCCGCGGCCGCGCCACCCACCGTTGACACCAATAATACGCGGCGGTGGCGAGGGGGGGGGGCGGGGCGGCGGGGGGAGCGGGGGGGGGAGGGGGCGTCCTGCCCAAGAGACTGAAGTCTGGGTCTGGCCATCATCGTCCTGAAGTATGTGTGCCTTCCCGTGGCCGTAAGTAGCTAGCGTGAGGCCGCCCAGACTTCTTCGCCTAGCTGTGTTCTCCCCTCAGTGCCTTTCATGCACCTGATGCCTTCTATGTGCTCAATGCCTGTCTAGGTCCATTCCTAGGATCTGCTATTATGGTGTTTTTCCTTTCCTTTCCTTGTTTTCTGTTCTTTTCTTTTGTTTCTTTTTCAATTGCCTCGGGCACATGTTGCATACATACTGATAGCGCGATAGCGCCGGCTGCTCGGTTGGTTGATATTTTTCGCAACACCCCCCTGCTGGCGACCTCACGTATGTATTAACTTACTATGCACGTGTAATACGTAATACGTGGTTGTTGCCTTTTGAAAAAAATGAAAAATCACCTCGCTACACCCCCCCTGCTGGCGAGTCTACTACGTAACTTCTTACTACGCACGTATTATCTTCCTGCTTAGGTTTGTTTTTCTCTCGTTTTTCTTTCTGTCTTCCGTTATTCTTTTCTCCTCGGATTTGTACACTATTTGGTTTTCTTGGCGGCATGCGGTGTAGTCGGTGGTTTCAGTTGCGAGTCTTGAAACGTATGTACCACCAGTATGGGCCTGATACGTACGTACGCTGACTTCCGATTTCACTATTTATTATGTATTTTTTGGCGGATGTACGACTTGCTTCAGCTATGATATATACGCGTGCCACTTTTGGTTTGTTTTATTTTTTTCCTGGGGTATTCTTCCACTCCAGACCGACTGGAGCCTGTCCTGTGACCACGGACTTGATTATGATAGTTAATGTGAGAACAACAACAACAACAGACCGCTCCGGCAGAAGAGCATCACGTAACACAACTACAAAACAATAAACAAAAAAACGAGACCAACAAACCAGAAGTGTCGGACCTACGTAAGGCACAGCGATAACAAGAATAGCTACCGCACCCGTAGCGAACGTCAGTAAAATCTACTAGCAATCAGACAACAAGAGGAGGGAGAAGCGTTGCCGACGAACGAGCAGTGCCACTCTGGCAAAACCTATATCGCAAGAACTCGTGTGAAAATCAAAGGCCATTTGAGCAGCACAGCAGTTTCCAACAGCGGACCAGCTGTAAATTTTTGTATGCGGTGTGTCGGAATCCAGGCGAAAAGAAGTCAGTGTCGTCAGAATACGTTTTCTCTTCTTCACCGCCCCAAACTTTGTAATTTTTCTGCTGCAGCCCACAATCTGTAAGGACAGAAACGGATACAGTAATGCTAAATACACCACCGGTGGTGTATTTAAGGCTTAAATACACCACCGCCGCTTATTCGCCACATATGCCTCGGACGGGCACAAATCTAGCAGGGGCATGTTGGCATGGTCCAGGGCTATCATGGAAGCCATCGTGGAGCCGAAACGGGCCAGTACTCCAGCCGATACGTGCGTGCTGCAATGTACGCCAGTATACTACCGGTGGTGTATTTAAGCTTATACACACCACCGCTGCTGTTGTGCCGTACGCACTTTGTATGGGCACAGTACTCGTCGGGGAGTGTCGGTGTGGTCTAGGTCTTTCATGGAAGCTATCGTGGAGCCGAAACGGGCTAGTGCTCTAGTAGATACGTGCTTACCGTTTGCACCGGCGGTGTATGTCAGTTTGTTACCGGTGGTGTTTTCAAGGCTTAAATACACCACCGCTGCTTATTCGCCGCACATACCTCGTTGGGGAGAAATACTCGCAGGAGTATGTGTTCATGGTGTAAGGCTATCACGGAAGCTATCGTGGAGCCAAATCGGTTCAGTATTCCAGCAGATACGTGCTTGCCGCGTGCAGAAGCGGTGTTTGTCAGTTTGTTACCGGTGGTGCATATAAGCTTAAATACACGACCGCTGCTTATTCGCCGCACGTACCTCGTTGGGGGAAAATACTCGCAGGAGTGTGTGTTCGTGGTGTAAGGCTATCACGGAAGCTATCGTGGAGCCAAATCGGTTTAGTACTCCAGCAGATACGTGCTTGCCGCGTGCAGATCTTAAATAAAGACACCACCTCTGCTTATTCGTCGCACGTACCTCGTTGGGGGGAAAAACTCGCAGGAGTGTGTGTTCGTGGTGTAAGGCTATTACGGTAGCTAACGTGGAGCCAAATCGGTTCAGTACTCCAGCAGATACATACGTGCTTGCCGCGTGCAGAAGCGGTGTACCTGGTATGTTAATTTGTTACCGGTGGTGTATATAAACTTAGATACACCACCGCTGCTTTTTGTTTTAGATTAAAACTAAAAATAAATACACTACAGCTGTGAGATCGAAGATTTCGTCGAAACTCATCTTTGCAAGCTGTGTGTGATACTCCGATCGTGCGTGCTATGGGGTGTGCATGTCCGCATGAAGGATGTAGGTCGGTGACTCCCCTTAGTGCTAGAATAGCTAGCACCAGGGTCAATAGTGTGATACGAAGACGTCGGTCTTTTTAGTCAAGCTGTGCACAGAAACTATAAACTTCTTAGAGGGGGACAAAAATCTGACGGCTATGCAACGCAAAACCTGACGGCTGTGGAACGCGCCAGCTTTTTATATATATATGGTGTTTCTGTCTCGTAGTTTGCGACCACAGAGCTCGTCTCTCTAGGAGGCATCGGCACGGACACTGGTTGTGCTGGATGTAGATGGGTGTCAAGATCAGTTTTAATGTCAAGAACACACATCTACACTGGTGCACTTCTGATCTGTCTTACTCGTATAACCCTTTGACTAGGACTGTGATTTGGCTGGGCTTGACCGCTACCAGGTGCCGTAGTTACTATATGTACCAGGTATCATTATACCAGGTATGTATCATTGGGTGGGGGGGTAAAAACCAACTTAGTTAATATTGCAGTGGGTACCTCGACTCATGAGAGGTATGGTCCGGGCCGAACGTACCTCTCTGAACTAGCGGTCTCTCTTAACTTTTGCTACTATCTACACTAATTTCAAGTAACTATGATTTGGTCCCGGCCGATTTGCCCTCTCTTAACCGTATTATTCTCTTATCTTACCCTCTCTGAAATCGGGGTACCCACTACTGTAGTAAACACCACACACACGTCGCGCCACAGACGCACCAGTTAGACGCAAAATACGCAGCACTCCGCAAATTACCGCACGCAACTACTATATAGTAACTGTAATACCTAGCTAGCCAACTAAATAACTAGTCAGCGACTTACAGTCATGTCGGCGTCACCGATGGTCTAGTGGGTTAACCTCGTAACCACTAAGGTCAATTTCGCGGGTTCGAGCCCCCCCGAGTGCATACTCGTACTCGTAGGGACTTTTTCTTGTGCAAAAAATTAACTTGCGGAAAGCGCGAGAGAGTGCGTTAGAAAAGATCGATGAAAATCGACGAGCGTTGGGAATGCTGAACCCTCTGCACGATAAAAACGAAGGCACGTACCGGCGGGGAGAAGGGACGACACCTGTGACCACGGCTTGTTCAGAAACTGGAAATTAAAAGTGAGACTAAAAAGAAAACACAATACTATACCATGTCCCGTTGCGTTGCATGCTACGAGTTACCTGGTTCGAAATCTATCTGCCCAACACGATATATACCGTACGGTACTCCACGGAAAATAACAGCCCGCCGGGCGAATGTCCGAGTCGATTTTCTCCAAAACAAGTGGGGCCCACAAAATATCATAAGTGGTGGCTTTAAAAAGGCGTCGTCGATATCTTTCCATAGACGAATCGCTCCGTGTTTGCGCACTCTCTGTTGTCGAGAAAACCAATTTCGAAAATTCTTTGGAGGGGGTGTGCTATCTTGCCTGTCACCCAAGCTTACCGCGTCCCCGTTCCCGATGGTCTAGTTGGTTAACCTCGTATCCACTAAGGTCCATTTCGCAGGTTCGAGCCCCCCCCCCGAGTGCAAGCGCATACTCCTACTCGTCGGGACATTTTCTTCTGCAAAAAAATGACTTGCGCAAAGCGCGAGAGCGTGAGTCAGCAAAATTCAAAGTTCGATGAAAATCGACGAGCGCTGTGAATGCTGAACCAATCCTCTGCGCGATAAAAGTGAAGGTACGTGCTGGGGGGGTAGGGACGACACCTGTGACCACGGCTTGTCCAGAAACTGGAAAGTAAAAGTGAGATAAAAAGCAATACATTCAAATCGATTGGTACGCAGCATCTGAACAATGAAGTTAAGTTGCCATTCAGATACATACCTGGCAATGTGTCTGTAATATACCTGGTACTTAATATGGTGTCCCCGATGGTCTAGTGGGTTGACTTCGTAACCACCAAGGTGGATTTCGCTGGTTCGAGCACCCCCGAGTGCATATACTCGTACTCGTAGGGACTTCTTGTGCTAAAAATTGACTTGCGGGGGCGCGAGAGCGTGGCTTATTGGCAAAATTGGATGAAAATAGACGAGCGTTGGGAATGCTGAACCCTCTGCGCGATATAAATGAAGGAACGTACCGAGAGGGAGAAGTACCGAGAGGGAGAAGGGACGACACCTGTGACCACGGCTTGTAAAAAAACTGGAAAGTAAAAGTGAGAATAATAAAAAAAACAAAAACGGAAGTATATTAAGAACTACCTGGTAGGGAAGGTGTTTTAAGTGCTGTACGCAGGATTGGTGCACTTGCTTAAACAAACCCCGATGACTCCATTGCCAACGATCAGAAAGCGTAGAGATGTTCCGTTTCTGACGGCCCGTGCGATCGGGATTACGCCATCACTTCTGGATGTTCCGCTCGTGGTCAATTCGGCCTGTTGCGCGGGGACGTTGAGACTTACTTGTACTACTCGTTTTTGAGGTGTCAGAATTGGCCACAAAGGGGTACTATTTCGGCCAAGTGAGGAGAAATGATGGTCACGCGAGGGTACTAGGTAAACTTACTAGAATTGCGCGGGATTATCCCCCCAAAATGTGGTCAAAAGGGGGGATCACATGGACCCCTCCTGCGCCACGTTGCCGTTAGCCCCAACAACGTGCCGAAAAAAAAAACAAAAGTGAGCGTGCTCGGCATGGACTGTAGGCACGTTGTCAGTTCGTCAGAATTGAATTTGAAGCGGTTTGGGGCACGTGGGAGCGCCTCCTGTTGGCGTGTTTTGCCTATACCCCCGTTTGGCCCAAACAGCCGGGGGTATACCCCCGTTTGGCCAATAGCCTTTTAATAAATAAAAAAGAATATCTAAGAAACACGCTAGCCCGGAAACATCATATACGTGCTTTTTTTTCTTTTTTTTTGACAATTTGAACACACACGTTTTGATATAGTGCGCTGTTTTTATTGTTCATAAAATCGTTTCAAATATTCCAACCCGAAACGAGAATGCTCGCCCCACGTTTCTGGTAAGGTATCGGTCGCCCCGGTGGTCAAAGTGGTTAACCTCGAAGACTACTAAGGTTGGAGTCACGGGTTCGAATCTCGGTAT
>JAYJMJ010000130.1:5408496-5421494 GCA_036873875.1 Laminaria ephemera | reverse complement strand
CGGCCCACGTGTTTTCACGGGTCGGCCCGGGCCGCGGCCCATGAGATGTGCAAAATGGAACACAACCAGCAGTAATAGACCAGCATGCAGCCGGAGTGCAGCCTGCCCCTTGAGCAAATAAAAGGTACGAGGTATGCAACAGTCTCGCTCTCAGTTACTGCTGTGTATATTACTCCTACACAATATTGACGAGAGTACAGCAGTACATCTACACGAGCCCCTCCGCGTGCTGACTCTTCGCCTTCGCTGATCTGCTGCTAGCGGCGACAACCAACTTCCACTGTGCTTCGTGGCCCTTGTGAAAATGTCTGATCGAAGACTTGGTGCCGTTGTGGGTGTACAGAGGACACTTCTTGGCGTGTCCGTGACCCAGGCACAGCATTTAACGCTTTTTTTGCCCTGGTTTGGTCCGGACGGAACCGCCGGTGAAACCTTCGTGACAGGAGACATCGTGTGACCGAGAGTTGCAGCGACGGCCACCTTCGTGTGTGTCGTTGTAGAACTGGGAGCGAGGACTGCTGCTGCTGTAGCATGAGAAGACCCCGCCAAAAGACCACCACTGGCGTTCTCTTTGCTCTCTTCGGATGACAGATAGATATCAAGCAGGGTCTTGCAGCAGCTACTGTAGCTAGCAGCAGTGGGTATTTGCAGCAGCAGGTGCTTGCTGCTGCTGTTGCTGCTGCAGGAGGAAGCGGTGGTCCACCAGTCGGGACAGAAGCCATCGGACCGGGCTGTTAGTGGAGCAGTATTGTGTGGGTACGAGTGGGTTATGTATGCGTCATGGGCCGGATGCAGCTGGCCCACGGAATCCACAAGGACACAAAAACGAAAAACAAATACCAGTAATAAGTAAAAAAAAACACGCCAGCATGCACATTTTAGTACGGGACAACACATGGACCGGCCCGTGGGCCGGTCAAATCCACGGGCCGGCCCACAAAAATGGCGGGCCGGCCCATATAGAGCCCGGGTCTCATGGGCCTCGCTGCCAATGTCATGGGCCGGGACGGGTCGGGCCGAGACATACGAAAAATTGGTGAGCCGAGCCGGGCCGGGCCGTGAAACTTTGAAAATGCGATGGGTCGGGCCGGGCCGCGGCCCGTCCTCGAAAAAATTGACAGGCCGGGCCGGGCTGCGGCCCATCACATGAAAATTTGATGGCCCACCAAATGAAAATTTGATGGGCCGGGCAGGGCCGCGGCCCATCATACGAAAAATTGATGGGCCGGCCCACCAGCGCCGGCCCATGACAAGCCCTGCAAAAAACGGTGCTCAGGGTCGGGTGACATATTAACTCCCATACAATAGCCAATAGCTCGTAGCTTGGGCTCAATGGTGGCGACAAAATAAGAAGTTGAGCCTCGACGCCAAATTGGCGTTTATTGGCGTTTCTTACGTAAAGCGAGCGCCTAGCCTGGCGACAAAATAAGAAATTGGAAATCGAGCCTCGACGCCAAATTGAAGTCTCTTACGTATTATAGCGGGCGCTTTCCGTACGATGATACCGATACGGTTACGGGGCTCTTCCAGTTGGCTTAGAAGCATGGCTTGTTAACATAAGACCGAGAGCGTCACACTTGGACAACTATTGGGTTCGGGGTGCACCACTGGTCACTGATCGCCACTCAAAACACAGCACGCCCCGCAGGTGTGCAAGCGTTCTCCGGCACACGGCAGCAGCACTGCTACCCAGTGGTACCATCGCACCTGCATTTTACCGTGAGTCTACTTACTGGCAGTGACTTGAGAGGGCTAGGTTTTGGTGATGACCCAACCGACATATCAACATCAACACAGGGAGTGCTCCTCTTGCAACAGGTGGCAATGGTTCAGCATGCCGCAGACAATCTACCAGCATCAACGCGAGGGTCGAGACCTCGGGTGCACCGAACCAGGGATGCTCGCGCCTGGATCAGCATGGAGACTGCATATCATAGTCCCAAAGGTCAACATCTGCTGTGAGAGAAAGGGGTACAACAGCAGTCAGAGTAGTGTCCAGCACACAAAAAAAAACCGGGACGACAAACGACGCACCGACAGCAGTAAACAGCTTTAAGACGAGACCTCATGCTGAGAACTTACCACTTGCCACACCTAGAATGTGATCAGGTCCGTGCGTAGCTGCAGCGGCCACCGCATTGCCTTGCCTCCTGCCTTGCCTCCTGCCTAACCCTAACCCTAAGATGGGTGTAGGGGATGTGGGTATTTTGTCCCCTATGCGTATCGGCCTTCGAAGTAATACAAGCAATGTGGGCGGATCCTAAACCATCCACCCCTCACCCGACAGAGAAGTTTTGTTCACCTCCCACTCCATGCATAGCATGTTGATCCATGTCCCAACCTCGTTGGAGGATGTCCGAAGGGTTTTTCTCGACGTGGACGCTAGACTGATCGGCTTGGTAGGTCTAGAGGAGCAGGCAGAGGGCGCTGGCCTGTTGGCACTTCTGTGCACTCTCGCCGCTTTTTGGATTGCTTGGAACGTCTTGCAACGGTGTAAGCTGGGCCTAAAGCTGCGACGTCTGTCGCGCACGGTTCCTTTCATAAAGTGAGTCAGAGGCCTCTAATGGACGCACCAGCTGTGTGCGAGGGTGGTGGTGTAGACGTGCCGCCCATGGTGACCCTCTTGAACACTTCAAAAGCACAATCAATGGCACCTATCATAGCTGTATGGCAGTTGTTCGTTTGAACCAGAACAATTTTGGCAGATGCGTCACGTCACGATTCACGATATATAGCACGGCCGTTCCTGCCCACGAGGTATGATATATGCCCAGAAATACGCAGCCATAACGCCACTGCAGCTGCAGCTATACGCACAGCAGTACAGCAGTGTAGGCTACGCACAGCAGTATGTTCCATGTCTGTTTCAGACAGCGTGCCTGCTTTAACCATTGCGAGATGTAGCGTTTTGTCGTGGTGCCGTCTAGATAGCGTCATACCAGGTGAGTCATAACAGTCGAGAGAAGCCACACCGAACTTTAGCAGGCTTCGTCGCAGCCTCCGACTTCCGAACAATCAATCGCAATTCAGTTGGGGCATTTCGAGCTCGACCGTTATGTATACCCTGGTACCTGGTAATATGATGTACCAGGTACCAGGTAAGACCATTCTCCTTTCTAATGGAGCGCTGCTGGGAGTGCGACGCGCTCATCTGTGGTCTGAGACTTATAGTCTAGAGTCTAGAGGTTCTGCCCGAGAAGTTCAGCTCTAGAGGTTCAGCTGCAGAGGTTCAGCTGTTTTCATGGTTACAACTGCAGTATATACTGGCTGTATGCAATTGTGCAGTAACCGGCAAGGACGGCGGTTATGTTTTTTCAGAACTATTCACACATCGGACAGATCACGATCTCGATCACCTTCGTACCAGGTATATCCTATATCTGCCGTTATGATATGTTTTGCAGGATCTGTGTGGTACAGATCCAACCCAGGAAACATGTGCTAGGTCATGTAGATCATACGGGTCCCACCCGGCAATATTATCTAGACCATACATATCATATACTCCGAGTATTGACCATGGATCTATCTGCCCTGAAAGGCACAGATCATGAAATGCGATCTGATCTTTCTCGACGTGTGGCACTATTGTTACGAGCAGGATATGGCTCCACTCTTATACCTAGGGAACATTTTTTTGGGGCATTAAATTATCGGAATGTTTTCCCGGGGGATTCGAGGGTCCGTTATACTTGGTTTTAGACTGGGTTTTGAGTTTTTCACGTATTTAATACCAGGTAGTACGTACTCGGACTGCTGCTGTTTGTTGCTGTGTGACGTCGATTGAACTCGGCCTACAGGGGTTACCCGCTGCCGCAGCAGGCGCAAAGGCCCGGGACCACGAAAAATAATATGTTGCTTGTGCTGTTGTAGTCTGGTGGTGGTGGTGGTGATGGTGTTTCTGTGAAGTGGATATTCACGCACACAAAGACAACCTGTGCCTCTCGTACAGCGACGGAAATACACAGACTACGCCGTGGCCTCGACTCTTCCACCCACCTCGTCACAGCGACAGATCGCAGGCCCCGAGAAACGCAACTAGCCAACCTACAGCGTAGATACATCATCACACCAGCATGTGGTGCTGGGCCGCCCGCTGCGGTGTCGTTTGTCTGAAGGTCTGAGCTGCAAGCGTTCTCTCTCTCTCTCTCTCGCCTGCGCCGCCTCTCGGCAAGTTGCACAGCAGCTGCGCGGTCGTAGTCGCCGGTGTCCGCCAACCACCGACCCATGTCCCAACGAAATCCCTACAAAACTCGTATTTCATTGGTGGAACTTTCCTGGGAAGGTTCGGGACTACAGTCTATAATCAAGTGAAGTATTTTTGGTCCCAACAAGATTTCCTCAGGTATAGGCGCCGTGCCCTGGATGCTGGCCCTCCCAAAACGATTTTGATGGATTTCCATAATATTATGTGACGTGTTTCTTGGACGTACGTAATATCAAACCTACCGGCAGCATCTACTGGCAGGCTCAATCAGTAGATAGCTACTGCCATTGGGTTACTTAGGGCTAGGACATACTGTGCCAGTGCTCGACCGTACTAATGTTGTTTCTCTCCACCATTCCCTCTTTGTTGTCGTCTACCAGGGATACAACTGGTCACATGGGATGCACGTCGTGACCATATTCAGCGCCCCAAATTACTGTTATCGATGCGGGAATCAGGCGGCCATCATGGAGATAGACGAACACTTCAACAAGAACTTGTAAGTACTTTTTCAGTCGGTTGTGGGAAATGGAACTGTGTAATTGTCTTTCGGTTCGAATGCGGATTCTTTGATTACAATAAGAGCTTGTGAGACCACGCCCATAAGCGTTCAGTCGGCAATGTGACATGGAATTGTCATTGGGTTCGAATTCCGTTGCTTTTGGCTGTCGTGTTTCCCCACGCATCGCTTTAGTGCGGGGGGTTTCAGGTCCACGGCCATTCACGTTCAGCCGGCGATGTGGAATGTGATCGATCGTTGGATTCGCAATCTATTTTTCTTTGAGAGCTGTGTCTTCCCATGCGTCTTCCCATGCATTGCTCTATTGCATGGTGTTTTGGGTCCCGCGAGAGGTTAAGCGTGCTCCTGCTGCGCCTAAAGCCCCACTGCAATGCAACGAATTGCACCTGCTATGTTGTCATGTGCCATGTGTTGTGTCATGCGCCGTGTGTTAAGAATCGCGCGCAGTGTGTAATGTGCACCGCGCACCGACGAAAAGTGGCACGTGCTCTGTTCCTGCACCAATTCTCGCCGTAACCGCTTATCTTGCCGTAGCATGATATGTTTAGTAATCGAATTTGGCAAAGCACGATACTGTGTGTGCCGCTACGCGCCCACACCTTTTATTCTTCAAAGTAGGAGGCTGAATTGTGCGCTGCACATTGTCGGAAGGCAAATGAAAAAATAATTGAAAAAAGTAGAAGACTATCAAGACCAAACATGCCATTACGTTAGTCGCTATCGCTGCGTCCCGAAAAGGTTAAAAAGCGCGCGCAGTCTACTGTACATCGCGCATCCGACACAAAGTGACGCCTGCTTGTTTTCCGCGCCGTAGCCCTAACTTAAGCTTAACCCTATCCCGTATCTCTCCGTTATCCGCCGCCCTTGCCGCAGCCTCCAACATCCCGCTCACACTTTCCATAGGACCTAACATTTCATTATATTGATCGCTATCGCTGGGTCCTAAGCCCCCAAATGATTTAGAAGCACGCGTGTACATCGCCCGCCGACACAAAGCGAAACCTGCTCGTTTCCTGCGCCGCAACCCTAACCTAACCCTAACCCTATCCCGTTTCTCTCTGTTGTTCGCCGCCCATGCCGCAGCCTCCAGTTCGACCCTGCCCCAAGACGAGGCGAGCCACATGTCACGCGCCGCACCCCCGATTACTTCCTTTAGCGGCACCATTACTGCCTCTATAGCGGCACCGTTACTTCCTCAAGCGGCACCATTCCTTCCTTTAGCGGCACCAAGGGGCACCAGTTGCACCGCCTCAGAAGGATGGAATCCTCGCAAACAAGAATTACTTCCTCTAGTGGCACGATTACTTCCTCTGGCGGCACCAAGCGGCACCAGTTGGACCGCTTCAGAAGGATGCAATCCTCGCAAACGAGAACAATAAATGGCACATCTGGAAAAGAGTGCGCGCGCTCAAGCATGGGTGGATCGATGGATCGATGGATCTATGGATAGATGGATGGATGGATGGATGGATAGGCTGTGGCATTGGTATGTTTGTCTGGTGCGGTTACTGTGCGTGCGGATGGATGGATGGATGGATGGGCGATGGCAGTCATGTCTATCTGGTGCGGTTACTGTACGCGCGTGGTTTGATTTGGTTTAGGCAGAGTCAGGGCCGTGATCGTCGTCTGGCTGTCTGTCTGGTGCGGTTGCTGTGCGCGCGGATGGATGGATGGATCGATGATTGGACGAGCGGTGGCAGACGTCTGTCTGTCTGGTGCGGTTCCTGTGCGTGCGCGGTTTGGGGTGGTTCCCACAGAATTAGGGCCGTGGCAACAGTCTGTCTGTGTGGTGCGGTTACTGTGCATGCGCGGTTTGGGTTGTTTCCCGCCGGGTTAGGGCCGTGGCAGTTGTCTGTCTGTCTGGTGCGGTTACTGTGCGTGCGGATGGATGGATGGATGGACGGATGAATGAGCCGTGGGCAGCGTCTATCTGTCTGGTGCGGTTACGGTGCGTGCGCGGCTTGGTTTGTTTCCAGCCGAGTCAGGGTTAGCGATAGCCTCGCTGTGCGTTCGCGATTTAATTTGTGTCCCTCAGGGGTAGGGCCGTGACAACCGTCTGTCTGTGTGGCGCAGTTACTGTGCGTGCGCAGTTTGGGTTGTTTTGCGCCCAGTTGGGATTCGCGACATACCTCGCTGTGCGTGCGTGCGTGCGCGGTTTGGTCTGTCTCCCGCACAGTTAGAGTTAGCGACTAACCTCGCTGTGCGTGCGCGGTTTGGTTTGTTTCCCGCACAATTAGGATTAGCGACAAACCTCGCTGTGCTTGCGCGGTTTGGTTTGTTTCCTGCACAGCGACAAACCTCGCTGTGCGTGCGCGGTTTGGTTTGTTTCCTGCACAGTTATGGTTAGCGTGCGTTGCGCGGTTTGGTTTGTTTTCCGCAGAGTTGGGTTAGAGTCAGCGGTAGCCTCGCCGACGTGGAGCGATGTTTAGACTTCCAATTCCGGAGTGTTTAGCTCCGCACCTTTTGACTCATGAGCGGTGAGTGATGCACCTTGAGTCATAAGCGGTGACGGTGATGCACCTTTAGTCATGAGTGGTGAGTGATGCGCCTTGAGTCATGAGCGGTGGGCGGTGACGGATTGCTTTGCAGTTTGGGGTGGGTGATGGTGACATTTGATTTCTTCGGGGAGCAGGTAATGGGTTGCTGGTGACGCGCTACAAACATGCGAATATGGCAGGACAGTAGATCCCGGACGCTTTTGACTACCGCACCCCGTTGGATATGTGGCATATCAAGGCGTCATCTTTCGTCGGGGGTGTGGAATGAAAATGAACGCTTTTGAACCGCAGTTCGTTGGATCTGTAGCCTCAAGGCGTGATTTTTCGTCGGTGCTATGGAGATGAAAATTGACGTTTTTGATTACCGCAACCCGTTGGATCTGTGGCCTATCGTGGAGAGATCTTTCGTCGATGCTCGTACGGAGATGATAATCATCGCTTTTGAACCGCTATTCATTGGGTGTGTGGTCTGATGATGACGATAATGATGATGTTCTCACTTTAGCTCATTTCCCTTAAATCCAGCCCGTGGTCACCATCGCTATCAAGGGATGATCCTCGGTCGATGCTGTGGAGATGAAAATGATACCTGGTATTCAGCAACGCCATTGTTCTGGTAATTCTGAAGGTTTAAGGACTAAGGACGCTTTTGAACCGCAATTCGTTGGATCTGTGGCCTGATTATGATGATGATGATGAAGTTCTCACATTAGCTTTTTTCCCTCGAGTAGCCCGTGATCGCAAAAGATATCAAGGGGTCATCCTTCGCTGATGCTATGGATATGAAAATCAACTTTTTTGAACCGCCCTTCGTTGGAT
Organism: Laminaria ephemera; assembly: GCA_036873875.1. Classification (NCBI taxonomy): domain Eukaryota; class Phaeophyceae; order Laminariales; family Laminariaceae; genus Laminaria; species Laminaria ephemera. Next base: position 5,413,450 of record JAYJMJ010000130.1, on the reverse strand, counting down.
CTGCATGGCCTATCGAGGCGTGATCTTTCGTCGACGCTCGTACGGCGAGGAAAATTAACGATTTTGAACCGCTCTTCGTTGGATCTGTGGCCTGATGATGATGATGTTCTCGCATTGGCTCATTTCCCTGGAGTCTAGCCTTTGGTAACCATTTGGTAACCAAAGCTATCAAGGCGTGATACTACTGTAGGTCGAAGCTATGGACAAGAAAATGATATTCAGCGACGTTCATAGTTCTGGCAATGCTGCTCAAGGGCCTGTTCTGGTATTATTGCTGCTCAAGGTGTTGTTCTGGTAAAGCTGCTCAAGGTGTTCTGTTAATTCTGCCCCAAGCGTTGTTCTGGTAATGCTGCTCAAGGTGTTGCGCCACGTGGAGTTGCCGTACGCGGTATCCTAGCCGGTCGACAATAATAACTGTTCGGGGCAGGCTATAGACCTGGACCGTGTTGGCCGTGAAAGGAGGGACGGGGCTTGACTTGCTGCGAGGGCGACAGCGGAACCCCGATCCGGTAAAGACGATCAAATAGCAGATGTTTTGTCACGGTTGCCACTCCCCCCCAGGAAAACAAGTACCTGGTATCATTTTTTGCTGGCGTCGAAGCGCGTGCAGCTCTGGGTTTTGTTTTTTGTACGACACCTCTGCGAAGAGCACACCATAGTGCAGCATCGTAATGCAGATTGACTCGTGTTCGCAGCGAAGCAGTGTCTTCGTCGCTAGGCGCGAGTGGGCAGGATGTGAGTGTGCACAGGGCAGGAGACGTTTTCTGCGCTGACCATTTAAAGAATATAAATCAGAATATCACAATTGGAATTGTTAATGCATGGTTGGAAAGACTTTACACAACCCATTGTGCACCCCTCCCTTGGGTGCAAGTGGACCGCCACGATCAGGGTGTTGGGTTGTTCGTTGTGGAAGACAGCTCTTGTCTTGCACGGTACGAAACAACTCGTTCATATTGTAGTCGTACACAAGGCGGGAAGAAACAACGTCACGCGAGAGAATTTTGTCCACAATAATACATGCATGCAGTCCACTACACCCCCCCCCCCCCATCCCATCTATCATCTTCGCACTTTTTCTCCAGCTCTCCTTTTTCGTAACCCAGATCCAGGGCCGCATAGCAGGCACTCCACCCCCCTCCCCCTCCCCCAACTACGGTGCCTGCCTTGATTTTTATCGCCACATGCGTGCGGGAAGTCGTCGATGCCAACGAAAGGATAAAAGTGTGTAGTCTAGGAGGGAAGAGGTTGATTGGCCTTGCTCGGCAGTGGAAGGTGGGGAGGTGGTGGAAAGGGGGCGGGAAGGAGGAGGGGGCTGTGATCCGTCCCGAATTGCACAGGCTCGATTCCGAGTGTCCTTGGCGGTTGCGTGCATTTGCCGCGAATCTAACTTGTAGACGAAAAGACGAAGGGCTCGGAGATCATTGCAGCGTGGCTGGTGCGCGAGCGAGCGCGCGCTCGGCTCGTGCATCCGAAGAGCGGGAACACAGGGCGTGAAGGCTTCCAGAGCCAGACCTCTTGCACGCGCCGGGGATTTACAGCAGGCGCAGAAGGTAGGCACACCACCAGGAGGCAGGCACACTAGAAGCGCTAGACCAGCACCCGACCTATGGGAGCCGTCGGGAAGAGGTAGAGTGGGTTGTAGGTTAGAAGAGAGTGCGGGAGCGCGCCTGCTTGTGCATTCATTCGCAGATCGGGAGCACAGAGGGCGTGAGGCTCCCAGCGACGGGTCTAGGGGCCGTGGATTCTCAGCAGACGCAGAAGGCAGGCACACCAGAAGCGCTGGCACGCGACCTATGGGAGCCGTTGGGAAGAAGTCAGAGTGTTGGTTGGTATGAAAATATTTATTAGTTGTAGATCTGATCTGAAGAGCATGCGGGAAGGTGACAAGAAACCGAGCTCGTCGGAGCAAGGTTGGTCGCGAGCACTGCAACTCGTACGTAGATCTATAAAGGGCAGCTGGCCAACTACCTGGTACGCTGTAATGGAAGCTGTCTCAAGTGTCGCTTGGAGCATTCACATGTGCCTGGGAATAAGTTGCTTGCCTCGCCCTGATATCTTCAGATGAACACGTTGGGGGAGAGATATATGATCCAAAGATCCAAAGATCCCAAAGATCCCAAAGATCCCAAAGATCCTCACGATCCTCTCTTCTCGTGCCTTCTCGGCCGCAAGGTGCAAACAACAAATAACGCCACAACATCATCAGCTCATACCTGGTACAACTGATACGCGTGTGCTTTGTGCTTCTCGTCTTTCAGCCTTCAGCGCGGGTTTTACGTGGAAGTCTGACGGCTGATGCTACGGAGCATAGTAATAAGCAACTCCCCGGGATATGATGACATGTGGCATGTGGTGGTGACGTAGTGAGATGGTGACATGGTGACATGGAAGGAGCACCGCAGCAAGGCAGCACGAGCAAGGACGTACATACGACAGTATACTTAGAGTCCCAGTTTCTTCTTCTGTAGTTTGGGATGAACCTGTGGCCTCAGCGCCTCTCATCTCCCGCGAGGGCTGGTGGAGACACCCGTCGCGAATTGGCGAATAGGCGAATAGGGAGGGAAGATCATTTTCTCAAGCTTTGACGAATATGATCATCATGCCTCTCTTCTGCGACGTGGGTTCGTGAGAAGAACTTACTTCGCTGTTGGGGTGGGTGGGTGGTGTCTTCCCAGCTTCTCCGCCCTTCTCTCTGTTTTTCTCGGAAGCTTACCTGGTACAATAGATGTGCCTGCAAGAGCGAGGTTCGAGCCGTTGTAATGCTGCCTATTAGGTAGAAACCGGGGCTAGGGATTCTGAGAGAAATACGACAAAACACAAAACACGGACGGCGGTGGTGGTGGTAACTAATACCACCGTAGACGGAAACATAGAGACCGTTATGATATAAATTTTAATTCCAAAAGATCTTTATATTTGCGATCATAGTTGGCAAGTAACAACCCTCGAGGCTCGGGGCAATCGGCGGCGTGTATTGTACCGGTTCGCTGCGACCGGCCCAATTCTGCCACGATTTTCTAGGAAATTGGAGGAGATAAAATGACCGAGCATAGATGCCAGGGGCGACATAGGACACGCTGGAGGACACCAGGACACCAGGAGGACACGAGTGGACGAGGGGACGCACCGTGGTAGCGTGAGAGAGAGTGTCGCCGGAGTATTTGTGATCTACAAATAACAGAACGTCATGGTGGATGTGACATCAATAATCTCGCTCTCCTATACGCTGGCGACGATTCCCTCCAGCGTTCAGATCAACCAGTCTCAATGCCAGCTTCTAGCCGATAGGGTGGTGTCTCTTGCCGGCCACCTCGAGAGGATGCAGGGTTTGAAAATGCAAGACAAGCTAGAGAAGAGCCACGAGGTGGGGGGAAATTATTAACCTGTAAACATGATTCGAGTCAAGTCTACGTATCGTAGTCAGGTCAAGTCAAGTTTCAGCTGAAGTCTAGTCACAAGGCTAGGGTTAGGGTTACGTAGATTGTCATTTGTCCGAACCAGAGTCTTAGCACACTCCTATGATACGAAGTGTGGCAGCATCTGCGCACCTCTCCGCCTCCAGTTTCTGGGGAGACTGAAAGAAAGGCCTCATATCACGTAGAGCTGTCTCACAAGAAACCTGAAATCCGGCTCTAGGCTACCAGGTATTAAATAGCATCCTTTTTTTGGCGAAGCGAGAAGGGTGTAGATTTCTTCCTATACCCTATACTCGTATATAGACGGCAAGCGCTTAGGCTATAATACGTAACGAGTTTCGGAAAATGAAAATGTGAAAAAAAAAAATTGCTCAGGGACCTTCATGCTCAGGGTCTCGCCGCAAAAAAGATGTTGACGGCTAAATTAGACCATGAGCATCGAGTGTTTTTTCGCTGCTCAGGGGGAGGGCTTCCAAAATAGCTCCCAACCCTGAGCAACAAACTGCGATGGGTGATGGTCAGGGAACAGGGCACAGGCGGTATAAGCGTGCCTGCACCATAAAAAAAGCCGACGCCGACTCGCCGCCACAACGTAGGACGGCAGGGCGCGCCATCTTCTCGAACCAGTAGTGGTTTCGTGACGCTGTGACGGAGAAAGTAGTGTTGCACCATCTCAGCAGGCACGGCCAAATTGGTACTCGTATGTACGAGTAGGAGAGACAGGCTGGGCGACGGCGGGGAGGATGGCAGAGGCGCACGCCCACTCGCCGCCAGAGCGAAGAGCGACAGGGCACGCCACCTCCTCCAGACAGTCGTCGCTTGGTGATACTGCTGTGGCGGCGAAAGCAGCACAGCAAGTTCGATCTAGGCAGGCAAGATGAGGAGAGGAGGTAGATGTGTTCACGACCACGACGCAATGCAGCGCAATTAGCTAGCCAAGCAGCGCAACCTCGAGCTCGGTGACGGCAAAGAGGACGGCGACGATGGCTGACAATATGTGATAGTGGTTGAGAAGCGGGGGGAGAAGGTCGCGGTGGAAGGTAGTGGAGCACCGTGCGTGGTAGAACGGCACGAAGCTCGAAGCTCGTTGCAATTCGAGCGCACGTCCTATGTTTCTCACCCAAGAACACAGCCTTCTTGCTCATCATATTTTCATCTCATCTCCCTGAGATTTTTTTTTTCCATATTTTCATATTCAAAATCCTGGAAGCACACCGCTACCATGAGCAACCGCCCATCAGACCGTTGCTAATGGCAAGGCGATAGTCCATTCCGTCTCTGTGGGGAAAAAATGATAAAAAATCAGTTTTCTGGTCCTTTTGTCAAGCCGGCCCAATTCGTCAATTTTCATCAAGCCTCGGTCAGCGTTGTCCAACAACCACGATTGATTGACCTTCGATCTCGAGATAGAGACAACCCACGACCAGCCCTCTTCGTTCCGGACAAGGCCACATGAGCGTAGGTGACAGCGCCGAAGAGTTCATGTTGATCCATGCTCTAGGGCGCGAGAGGTTGCCCGCGTTGTCCTGTGGTCT
>JAYJMJ010000130.1:5332387-5354107 GCA_036873875.1 Laminaria ephemera | reverse complement strand
ACTTCCAGAGACAGCAATGGGGATACTATGTAACTGCCTCGTGGGTGCCTTACCATATACACACTACGTGATATCATTCCCCTTGCGCGGGGTTAAGGTTCTCCACTCCGCACAATATGATCTAACTCAGCCATCATCTCGGTTACCGCCAAAACATAAAAACGAGAAGAAAAAAAAACGGTACCCTGGTGGTCTAGCTCACGTGGTGAGAGGCGTGTTTTACAGCGTCGTTGCCAACCGACGCCAACCCCACGGGGGCACGGTGGGGGGGTCATTTTCGGGACCTCAATCTTCACCGGCTCTCAGCTACTCGCGCGAGTGGCCACGTGGTGGCTAGACTACCCTCTTCATTTGCAGCCTTAATTGTCTGTGTTTGACGTGTGCTACGATATTGGTACCACTCTTCGGCTGAAAAGTGTTTTGAATGACTGGACTCCTTAACCCAAAATCGTCGGAATTTTGGTCTTTTGGTAGAGCTGCTCAAGCGAGGAGCCCCATAACACAAACGGTGCACCTCTACCGTAATATGAGTCGTTTGTGCTGCTTCGTGCCGCGGTATGCACCACCGCCACGGTGGAATGAGAGTGCTGAGCGGCTCGCTCGAGCGGCCAAAAATCGGTAGTGAAAATGGGGGTATTAGTACTAGAATATTATTATACCGTAGCCTTTCTCATTTGATCATGTCATTTGATCATGTAAGGATCGTGCAACAACAAAATCCTTTCTCAGGTGATCATGTAAGGATCGTTCGGTCGTTGCCCGATGCGTTTGGCCCCGCTTCTACTCAAGCACTCAAGCATATATTCATCCGCTTGACTTTCGCGGATCAACGTGAATAACGTGATCACCTATACCACCTATACATGGCAACTGACTGCAGCTTGAAATAATCTTCTTTTAGGTAATGAGGATGTGAGGATCGCTCGCCCGTTTCTGCTTCGTGCGTGCGGCCCCCGTCTCTGCTCTTGTCTCTTGGCCGCTTGAGTTCCACTGGCAAAGAGCGCATAGAGCGGCGAAAATGAACACAATCACGTAGCACCTGACTGCAGCTTGCATCAAACTCTTTCGCGTGAGGATAGCGGGATCGTTCGGGTGTTGTTGATCCGTGCGTGTTCGGCCCCATTTTTGCTCTCGTTTGTCTTGGCTTCTACCCTTGCGACATCAAAGATTACAGCAGTAGTCCTTCAAGTCACTCTTAGGGCATTTATTTTCAGCCAAATCCGAGCCACTCGTGCGAGTAATTTCCGCTTTTTGTGATTTTTTTTGGTTTCACGATGATAAGCATCACCATGTAACCGTTGCTTTATGCCGCGCCAAACAAGATATATGCTCCGGAGGATATTTTAAGCCCGTTTTTGTGCGGCGTAAATTTGGTAGTGATAATGGGGGTGCCCCCCCCCCCCACCGTACCCTCGGTCTGGCCAACGTCAATAAACTCAATAACCAGCATCATCGACGCGCGCCACGATAGAGGTAGCACTTTTCGGCTTCTTTTTTTTTCCTGAACGACGAGGCTCCTTAACCCAAAATCGTCGGAATGTCATTCTTGTTTTTGCAACATGATTTTTTTTTGTTAATACCTAGGCCATGAGATTGTTCATCGGGTTGCACTTTCGTTCTTCTCAAAATCAGTTTTCTGGGTGAGGTTTAGAGCTCCTCAAGTGAGGAGCCCGAGAAAAAATATGGCGCACCTCTACCGTGGCGTGTGTCCATGTGTGAACTTGCAACACAAACTTCTTTGTGCGAGGAAATGAGGAGGATCGTTCGGCCGCTGCTTGATTCGCTTGGCCCCGTTTCTCGGCCGCTTGCTTCCCATCCGTGATAAAATCGAGTCAAGTCCAGTGCAGCATGATTTCGTGGCGCCTGACTGCAGCTTGCAACAAACTTCTTTCTAGAGAGGATGAGGGGATCTTTTTCGACAGTTGCCTCGTGCGTTCAGCCCCGTTTCTGCTTTATTTAAGCGTTCCCTCGAACCTCCCTCGCCTGCTTGATTTCCATCCGCCACAATACATAAACTGTAGCACAACTTCGTGGCAGCAGCTTGCAACGAGCGGCTTCGTGTAAGGATGTGAGGATCGTTATTTAGGACGTTGGTTTTACCTGAGTTCGGCCCCATTTCTGATCTTGTCTCTCTTGCCTTCCACTGCGACCAACATGAATAAAGTTAACACCACTATCATCATTTATGATACCTTGCCCTCCACCACTACTGCGCCTTATACAATATGCTCGGTTGCTACGATAGCATGCGAGTTGCGGTTGGACGTGTGTCATTTTAACGTCCAACAATCATTTTTTTGTTCAGGTCGAGCTGAAGGAAGTGTTTTTGATGCGTACCAGCATGCCACAAGGCTGTAGATCTTTGTCCGTAAAAAAAGTGCATCTACAATAAACCGCAGCCACGGCAGTTATTGTTTACTCACTAATCGGCCATTTACCGCGGCTGCCCACGCACTGTCTGCGCGTCGAACAGAATTACAGGAATCCACGCCTTGCACCAACGCTGGAGATATCGCAGAATACGCACTCGCCAGTCATGACTGAAAATGCGGGAACGGCCGGTCGCCAAGAGTACCAGGCCGGTGTAATGCAAGACAGGACCACCAATTCGGCCAATACTCCCGCCTTGGGCAGGTAAGAAGTACATGGTCCCTCTATAGTGCCGGTATGTGCCAGCCGGACATACCGGCACTATAGCGGCAACCGGCATATCCGCATACTGACACTACTGGTTGTTCCCATCTGTGCCAGGCGATTTCACGGGCACTATAGCGAGCTACCGGCACTACTCAACCGGCACTATAGAGGGAACTCTACACTATCTCCAATGTGTCGTGCTGTTGCCACAGTATAGGACACCTAATAAAAAAACAGAAATACTGACACAGGCTACACCATTTTATTTGGGAGAGGGTGCGTTCTACACTAACTTCAGCAAAACGGCTCCATAATTTCTTATTTTCCTGTAAATCTTGGCTTGGACTTCCTATTGCCCTGTGTCTTATTATTAATAGTGTTATAATGTACTATTAATATGCGTACTTCGACGTAGAACAGTACACACATCGGACAGATCAGATTCCTATTCGTGATCAATGTAATTCAAAGCTACTGTAGACAGATCCCTGGCCCATATGATCTGCATGGCCTCTAGATCATGTTGCCGGGTGAGAGCCGGATGATCTGGATGATCTAGCACATGTTTCCTGGTTTGGATATGTACCACACAGGTCCCGCACAACATGCCATGACCACAGGTGTAGGATCTAAATGCTCTATTAATAGATGATCTAGACGATCTAGATGATCGTACATGATCTAGATCGTGATCTGTCCGATGCGTGCAACAGTAACAGCTTCACACCAAGTATGTTCTGAAGCTCAACGTTGATATTCAACCGTGCACAGAGCTCCAATTCCTCAGTTCTCAGCATTCCAAACGTATTCTAGGTATGGTACCGAGATATGGTGATGATGGCGACCCGCTGGCCAACTGAACACGGGTGCCTGGAATACGTCGGAAGTGTACCTGCATGTAGGTATGCTTCGTACGGTAGAGGTGCATGGTTTTTATTCTGGAGAATCCTCACTGGAGGAGCCCTCTACCTCACCCAAAAACTGGTTTGGGGAAAAATAAAAAAGGGCTACCCGATGAACAATCCCATGACGTAGTAGGTTATACAGCGAAAAATTTATTCAGCAAAAAATATATATATGTCGAAATTTTCCGACGATTTTGGGTTATAAGGAGCCCCGTCGATCAGAAAAATTCAGCCAAAGAAAGTGCTACCTCTGCCGTGGCACGCGTGACCTTGTTGTACAATGGATGTTTCCTCCAGAAGTGCATCCGCGTTCTGGGGACAAGTTGGTGGGAAACATCGCAAGCAAGGACACATACTGCAGGCTATGGGACGCTTGCCACGATAGAGGCAGCAATTTTCGGCTTTTTTTTTGTTTTGTGAATGACGGGGCTCCTTAACCCAAAATCGTCGGAATGTCAATTCTTATTTTTGCTAGTATGATTTTTGTTTGTATACCTAGGCCATGGGGTTTGTTCATCGGGTTGTACTTTCATTCTTCTCAAAATCAGTTTTTTTGGGTGAGTTTTCGAGCTCCTCAAGTGAGGAAGGAGCCCGAGAAACGAAAAAAAAACTGGTGCACCTCTATCGTATTACTAGCATGTGTCATGGCAGACGTGCACCGTTTATTTTTGTTTTTTAGGCTCTACACCTCACCCAAAAAGCTGATTTTTTGAGAAAATGAAAGTGCACCCCCCGATGAACGATCACATGGTCTAGGAATGCAACACCAAAAAAAAAAAAAAGTTGCAAAAATACCAGGGAGGTCGCTTCCAGACCCTTAATTTTCAGATTCTTCGAGCTACTCGCGCGAGTGGAAACCCTGTTTATTGCGCAGCTTTTGAGCTATTTATGGAGGGTTTTTATTTCGCTATACGCTCCTCCACAAAAGGTGTTGTGTACGCTGCGCCAATGAAACATTTTGACGCACACATGCTACTAATAGTACGGTAGAGGTGCACCAATTTTTTTCTGGACCTCCTCACTTGAGGAGCTCTATACCTCACCCAAAAAAAAATGTTTCAAAGAAAAAATGAAAGTGCAAAACCCGATATTAAGTAAAACCTATGGCCTAGGTATAATATACCTGGTATACACAAAAAAAACATATTATATTGCGAAACAATAACGACATTCCGATGGTTTTGGGTTAAGGAGCCGTCACTCAGAAAAGGTTTTAGCTAAAAAAAAAAGCTACGTACCTCTATCGTAGCACGAGTGACGTACAGAGCCACTCGCGCGGGTGGTTTAAATAAACTCCATTAGTGAAAAAGATGTTAGAACATACACATCCCCCCCTAGCGTAGCCTAATAATCAAAACAAATAATTATTTTTTTCATTCCGACGATTTGGGATTTAAGGAGCCCCTGTCTTTCAGAAAATATTTTAGCCAAAAAAATGTTCTACCCCCCCCTACTGGAGCACGCGTCCGAAACATTTTTTCGAATCGTACGGTATAAAATAGTTGGGACTGGCTGAACTACGCAGAGTCCAAACTTAAGCAGCGCGGGACGCTGAATTTCACCACAAATGTCCGAAGAAAAAAACGACGCATGCTGCTGGGGTAGAGGTGCACCAGTTTTTTTTTCTGAGGCTCCTCACTTGAGGAGCTCTACACCTCACCCAAAAAATTATTGTCGAGTGAACCGAAAGCGCAACCCGATGAACAAAACCCATGGCCTAGGTATGCAAAAAAAAATCAGATTGAAAAACAAGAACGACATTCTAGACGATTTTGGGGGGGGTTAAGGAGCTCCCCGTCCTTCAGAAACGAAAAAAAAAAAAGCCAAAAAAAAAGTGCTAGCTCTATCGTATCACGCGTCAACCAAGGGCTCGCATTATACGCGCGCAGCCCGATGAATCGTCCCACCGCTTCGCGATAACCCTGAAAAAGCACGGATGATGCGGTCGAATTACAAATTGCATTGTCGATATACCCGGGCTCGAAACGCGGGACGCATTGTGTACGTGGTTATAGGTAGGAAGGTTGCACACGTCGCGCAGATCATGATCTAGATCATCTAGATCATGTAGACATTATATCTGTCGTAATGAGGATGTTGTCAGGGATCTGAGCAGTACAGATCAAACGCAGGGAATATTTATACCAGGTATGTGTTATTTAGGTCATTGAGATCATCCGACTCTCACCCGGCAGCATCGTCTATAATAGGCCATGCAGATCATCTTGGCCAGGGATCTGTCTGCTCGGAAAGACATAGATCATGACTAATAATAATAATAGGGATCTGATCTGTCCGATGTGTGGAAGGTTGCGACTTCCCCACGCTACCGCAGGTCATCGCGATTGCTCTTTTTGGCGTCGACGTGTGCTACCTGATAGAGAGGTGCACCCAAACTTTCTGGGGCTCTTCGTCGGAGGAGGTCCATACCGAACCCAAACAACCCACGGCGATAAAATACGAAAGCACAGCCCAATAAACGTATGATATAAACGATCCCATGTAAGCATCCAACGGCGTCGGGCAGTTTCTCAGTTGAGGTGCACGCCATTTTTTTTTTTGCTGAGGTTCCTCACGTGAGGAGCTCAGTACCCCCACCCAAAAAACTATTTTTTTTGAGAAAAATGAAAAAGTGCTCCCCGATGATGAACAACTCTATGGCCTAGGTTATACAACAAAGCACATTTTTTCAAAAAATAAGGATGAAGTTCCGACGATTTTGGGTTAAGGAGCCCCATCATTCAGAAGGCATTTCAGCGCCGAAAGGTTGCGAATTCCATCGTAGTACGCGTCCAGAAGGTATTTTTTACTAGAAAGTGGTACCCCCATCGTAGCCTGGCTATCGAGGTTCCCCAACTGGGGAACTGTTCAATGTTTCTGGGGTACCAATGGTGGTTTACAACCCGTACGTACTCGTGCGAAGTACTACTGTATATATATTCGCGGTCAATTCTACCAGCGCACACAACTTGACGACAGTTTACAAATATCAGACGCGTGCTACGATAGAGGTAGCACTTTTTCGGCTTTTTTTTGTTTTCTGAATAACGGGGCGCCTTAACCCCAAATCGTCGGAAGGTCAATCTTGTTTTGCAATTTGATTTTTTCTTAATACCTAGGCCACAATAGATTTTGTTCATCGGGTTTCACTTTCAATCTTCTTAAAAATCAGTTTGTGGGTGAGGGTTTAGAGCTCTCCCAAGTGAGGAGCCCGAGAAAAACAAAATGGTGCACCTCTATCGCATTCCTAGCATGTGTCTACAACAATATCCTGCTGCGCGATTTCCTATAGCGACGGCTACAGTATACTATTACGGAGGACCATAGTAATCAGGACCTACGATACACCCAAAAACCTACATATTCCCCTATTATTACTAACTATTTTTGGTCCTAATTACTATGTTACTATGTACCCCCGTAATAACGGGGAAAAAAAAACACACACACACATGCTGCGATAGAAGAGGTGCACCAGTTTTTTTTCTCCGGGGGCTCCTCACTTGAGGAGTTCTGGAAATCACCCACACACTTGATTTTTGAGTAAACTAAAAGTTCAACCCGGATCAACCAAAACCCATGACCTAGATATATACACACGAAAAACACATTCTGCAAAACTAGAATGGCATCCCCACGATTTTGGGTTAAGGAGCGCCCCGTCTTTCAGAAACAAAAAAAAACGGCAAAAAGTGCGACCTCTATCGCAGCACGCGTCTTACTCGTGTTCTGACAGATACCTAGGCCATACCTAGCATGATTGTTCGTCGGGTTTCGGTTTCTATTTTCTCAAAAAGTCAGGTGTTGGGTGAGATGCAGCGCTCCATAAGCGAGGAGCGGCAGATATATCTAGGGACACCTCAACCGTAACTTGGTTCGGACGCATTTGTGTACATTATTACACTTCACACGTCGAGCAGATCAGGTCTCCCTTCATAATCTATGCAGGGCAGACAGATTCCTGGTCAATATGATCTGCATGGCCTATATATAGATCATGTTACCTGGTGACAGCCGGATGATCTCTGAACGATCTAGCACGTTGTCCTGGGCTGGATCTGTACTACAGTATACAGATCCTGCAACAAATATCATCATAACGACAGATAGACCACGATCTAGATCTGGGTTCGATCCGTACTGCACAGATCCTGCAAAAAAATATCATAACGACAGATATAGGATCTACTGTAGACAAACAAGATCGTGGTCTGTCCGATGTGTGCATTATTTGAAGAAGCTCAGTGTAGGGCAGGACGACGGGTGTACGGAGGTGCCTTGAGCAGGTGGTATCACGCAGAAGGGATCTCTAACTGTTACCAGTATTTTGACTCGTTTCTCTTGATATTATTATCGTTTCTCTTGAAGCCAAGCGAGGGCGCTTGAGGCTGATTTACGTTGTGAGCGAGGGGGGGGGGAGAGGGGGGGGGGTGGGGCGGTGCCTCCGTGGCACCGTCCTTGAACCCGGATCCATATCCCATCCCCTCTGTCCTGCACATATATCGTGCCCGTACATGCCAAATACCAATACCAAATATGCTAGATATACTATCTAGTACGTTAACTCCAAGTGGTTACTCAGCCTCTTAAACCGGGCCGTCGGTAACCCGACGAGCCTACAAGTCACGATGTACTGTTATTCTATGTCGAACATTCTATGATCGGCTATACTCAGCTGTCGTATCCCCGTATGGTAATGTACCGTATTGGCGATACGGTTATTGTCAACTATTTTATCCCTGTACGATAAATACCGTATCGCGAATCTTACGAACACCAGACCTCCTCAAGAAGGGGTCGTCTTAGTTGACCCGCTACGACAGCGCCGAATGGATATCTTCTAACTTACGTTATCAGATAACAAGGCGCGGTTGTCCGATATAGATGCAGGTGTACCCCAAAAGGACAAGGCCCTGCCAGTGGTTGTCTATAGCTAACAGATCAGGTGACACTATCACAACTACCAGTACTATAAAAACATAATGGAACATACAAAAAAAGAACGACCAGTGCGCGCAATCTACAGCACACTTACCACATCGCACGGCGGTACCGCTCGTAGATGGTTGAAAAACGTCGGCTATTGCAGCGCTAACTTGTGAGCCCAAACCAAAGTACCGTACCTTTCTGCAGATGCGCGCCTTGCCTCCCTCCCTCCAGGCCTGGCGTTTTCTCGGGTAACCGACGCCCTCGACATGCCGCCGTCGCCGCCGCCGCGCGAGGAGATTCCGGCCTTCTTGTTTCCTCCCTTGATCGGGTTACCCACGACTGACGCGATGTCGCGTGGCACGGCCTTTTGAGCCCGGGCCTTGTCCGCCAAAACCACTCTCGGCGTGGTGTTGATCGGGACGGCGCTGAGTTGAGACCTACTGGACGCGATGTTGCGCCTCGGGGTACTTACTACCGCGCCCCCCGTCCCGACCCCGACCCAACGTGGGCGTCCCCCGGTCGCGCCGGCCGATAGCTTCCCACCGCGGCTGTGCTGCGGGGTCTGATTTTCGTCCGAAAACGGGACTCGCGTGGGGGCGGCGTTGGCGGTGGAGGCGGTGGCGGCGGCCGGGATAACAGCGGTGGGAGCGGCAGCGGGGGCGGCGGGGGCGGTGGGGACAACTGGCGAGCGGGGGCCCGCGGGTTGTGGGCTCACTGGACTCGTGGTCGTGGTCGTGGTCGTGGTCGCCTCCAACGGCAATGGCTCGACAATCGCCGCAATCGACTCGAACAAGGCCAGGGCTGACGGCGCGGAGAGGTCCGCGGCTTGTGGCTCCGCAGCTATCGTCGTTGTCGGCGTCGTGGGCAGCGGCAGGGGCTCGATGAGTGCCGCCAAAGACGCAATCGAAGAAAGGACTGACAGCCCGGAGAAGTCGATGGTGTTCGGGTTCGCAGCCATCGTCGTAGTCGTCGTCCTCGCCGCCGCCGCGGACACTGTCTCGGTGCTGGCCGCCATTGGAGCGAGCGCGGCGATGGCCGACGGAGCAGAAATGTCGATTTGCTGCGGCTTCGTCGTCGCGGTCGTCATCGGGGTCGCCACCATGGGCACTGCCTCCGTCGTCTTGGCCATATCTGCGAGCACCGAGACGGCCGAAGGCGTGGTCCTTGTCGTCATCGGCTCGGTCGAGCCTAGCTGGCCTGTACCGCCCGGAGATTCGGCCATTTTCGTAGGCGAAGAATCGTTAGGCGTCGCGTTGCCGTTGGTGTTGTTGTCGGTGTTATTGTCGGTGTCGGTGTTGGTGCTGGCATCGACGTTGTCAGTAATCTCCACTGATTTTCCAACGCTGATTCCGTGGAGCTGGTGGAGGTGAGAAACCTCGCCCTCCAGCAAGCGGTTCTCCAACAGGAGAGTGTAGTTGGAGTCTTGGAGCTTCGCCTTGTCGGCCGTGAGCTGTATGACAGTAGTGTGCATGGCGGTGGCGACCTTCTGCCAACCCCGCGCGGCATCGGCCTGTTGGGTGGGCGAGAAAACCACGCGCGCACAAAAAAACAAATAATATCAGAGAAGAAAGCGTGGGCTGAAATTCTGCGTGCGCTCAAAAAAGCAACTAAAATCTATAGAGGGGTGAGCAGCAAAACAGAACGGAACGGGAGGGTGGGATGGTATAAAATGTCTCACCATTTATCCATAACCTGGTGAACACAATACCAGGTATACTGTGTACTCTCGCTAGGAACTCGCGTTGGTGGATATTTGTAACTGTCGTCAACTGCGTGCGTTGGTGGGCAGCAGGAAAGTTCCAACCCAACCCAACCCAACCCAACCCAATCCAACCCCAACGCAACCCAACCGAAACCAACAAGATTGCGTTGCTGTCATTGCGCGTTGGTGTGTGTGCATCCCAAAATAGTTTTAACTGTTCTTTTTTGGAGATCCGGTCATCGAGTGGGACACGGTACTGTACATGGAAAATCGGGCACGCGAGCCCGGAAATGAGCCCCTATTTTTTGGCGCCACCGTAAGTAAGAAAATGCCAGGCAAAGTATCGCACTGCACGCGAGGGGGAACACGAAGAAGGCAGATATACCTGTCATTCATATTATACTGATATTGTACGATACAACAAGCAGTTTACTACCGATTTTAATAGGAGTACCACGTGAAACATGTACCAGGTAGGCGATAAATTTCTGGAGTATGTATTACACGTATTAATAGTGCACACCTGGTATTGAACCACTTCGTTGCAAGCCCTATCGAGGACATCTTTGATTCCGTTCTCAGCCTGCCTCGTCACCTCCATGGCGGCCTCCGATAGACCCTCGAATAAGGCCCTTTGAACGACCCTCTCGTCCTCCTCCGGCCTCTCCCCCTCTTCCTTGTCGTCGTCGTCGTCCTCCTCCTCCTCCTCTCGCTGCTGCTGCTGCTGCTGCTGTTGCTGCTGCTGCTCGGACGAGAGGATGCTCTCACACTCGAGGTCTAGTGCCGCCATGAGCATCTGGGCGAAGCTAACCATGCGTCCACCAACGCCGTCGTCGTCGTGCTGCTCTTCAGACGATGTTTCCTTCCGCCCCGCCGCCATCTTCTCGCCCCCCCCCTCCTCCTCCTCCTCCCCCCCGGCCTCCTCCTCCTCCTCCCCCCCGGCCTCCTCCTCCTCCTCCTCCTCCTCCTCCTTCTCCTTTTCCTTGTCCTCCTCTTCCAGCTCGGACCACATCTTAAATATCGGGCCAATCTCCCCGTCGGTATCGCTGTTCTCCGATGAGGTGGGGGATGGTGACCCCTCCGAGAGGTCTGTCGGGGGTGCGGTGGTACCGGAGGCAGTCGGCGTGTTGGTCATGTTCTCAACATTGCTGTTGTTGTTGCTGTTGGTGCTGTTGTTGTTGTCGTTCATGGCGATGTCGCCGCTCGTAGACGAGTACTGAGCGCCACAGATATAGAGGCGACGAGGTTGGGGAGGGAGGGATGGAGGGAGGGCGGGAGGGAGGGGGGGAGGGAGGGAAGGCGGGAGAGAGGGAGGGAAGGAAGTCAACACAGGAGCACAGGTCAGCAAGCAGCAAGCAGCAGCAATCGGAAATCACGAGGATGCAGTACTAAAGGGGTTAGGGTTAGAGCTAGAGGGTTAGGGCTACGGCTCTGAGTGCCATAGTACGGCAATGGCAGTCTCATGGCGGTGCCATGACAACGCCATGGGAGGTTTTCATGGCAATGCCATGAAAGTTTTCATGGCATGCCCATGGGGCACCTCGTGAAAGCCCATGAACACCCACGAAAAAGTCGAATCATGTACGGTACAGGGTATACACGACGTACTCGTACATCCACCTTCAGTCACAGAAACAAAATCAAAGCACGAGTTTTTCTGTATCGTTTTTTTTGTCTGTTTCTCCTTTTCGGCCCTGGCATGACAGCATGCAATCGTGCACAGACAGAGGGAGGAGCCGCTTGCACCCACCCGCGAAGCAAGTCTAAGAGGCTTTCATTATTTTTCATGGCCGATCCGTGGCAGCGTTTGGCAAAGGACGCTCCCCAAGCAAGCCGTTTGTCGTTTGTACGGCGGCCCTACGAGTATGTACGGTATGATAGCATCGACAAGCACAACAAGGAGACACGGAACCGGAGCCAAGCGGACTCGCCCGCCGTGGCCCCTCTTCAGGCTCGATCGGTCCCTCTCTGCGTGCTCACCAGCTCGCCGCGAAGAGGGGGGGGTGCCGTCTTGTCATCGTCCTCCCCGTGCTCCTGGTGCTGGTGCTGCTGGTGGTGCTGCTGTAGCTGCCTCGTTGCACGAGGACTCGTCGAAACTCTCCTAGCACCGGTAGTAGTTAGTTTGCAGTTGTTGGATCGCAGCATGGTGGTGATGTGCTGATGATGGGTGAACTGTGCCTCTCGGCCGGCTGTCGTCAGCGAGATCTTCTGTCGCCACGCTGCTGGCGCTCGCTCGCTCTCTCTCTCTCTCTCTGTGTGGCAGAGGTGTGAGATGGTGGCGGTGGTGATGCGAGAGATCATCACATGGATGCAGAAAAAGTTTGATCAAGATCGAAAAGAAAATGAATGAGGGAATTTGAGAAAAACGGGGTCGTAAAACACCCAACGGCAGATTTTTTCCAATTTTCCGCCAAATTTGCTGTGGATATTGAGATCTTCCAAGTTGGACAAGAAAAAACTGAGAAAAAACAAGAGCCGTAAAAGAACCAACGGCAGGTCTTGATCCAATTTCCGCCAAATTTGCTATGGATATTTGATATCTTCCAAGTTGCACAAGCAATTTGAGCAAAAACAGCAGTCGTAAAACACCCAACGGCAGATATTTTCCAGTTTTCCGCCAAATTTGCTATGGATATTGAGCTCTTCCAAACTGGACAAAAAATCGACAGACTTGGGACCTCCCTATAGTGCCGGCTGCCGCTATAGTGCCTGTGAAATCGCTTGGCACAGATGGGAACAATGGCAGTATATGGAGTAGTGCAGGTTGCCGCTATAGTGCCGGAAATACCGGCGCTATAGAGGATCACCACTACATACTGTACCCTATCTCATCAACAGAGAAATAAAGGTGGTAGGGAACTTTCCGACAAGTGTACGCGTAGACTACTTCGTAGACTTGACTACACGTACGCACGAGTATGCGTTGTTGGTTGGTGTAATTAGGCGGGCCCAGGGGCGATCGCCTGCTCGCTCGCGGACGGCGGCAGCGCGGATACGGAAATAATAACGGAACTACTGCTGCTGCTGCTGCTATATGGACTAGAAACAGCATTATTGGCTACACTAATGTGAAGAACACACACACACACGAAGAAGCCCGGGCTGCTGGATGGGGTAGGAGGGGTGCCCAAACTACAGTAGTAGTACGAGTACTCAGTCGTATTGTACATTGCACAGAAGGAGACATGCCGGTACAACACGCGCAGCATCAGGCCACTCACCATACATACAGTACGCGCGTACCTGAAAACATTCTACGGGGGGGGCAACATGAGCATACGCGCCGAATCACATAAAGAGTCTTGGACAGAAAACGGTATACCGGGGGTGTTTCGCGCCAGTCCACGCTATACGGGAAATCCGACAAAGCACATTCTATCCGCAGCGCTCATTGGCCGAGGCACCGCTGTATCGTAGTCTGGCCACAAACCTTACGGTACACCGACCCCTGTCTGCTGAAATTGGTTTTTTTCGGCGCATGCTACGATAAGGGTGGCACCTACTTTTTCTGAGGATCACACGAGGAGCTCTCTGCCTCACCCAAGAAGTTTCTTTGAGAAAAAATGAAAGCGCAACCCGACGAACAATCCCATGGCCTAGGTATGTAACGCATAACAACATTGTACAACACACGTGGCATTCCAACGATATTGGGTAGCTCCTCAGTTGAAGAGGCCCGTCATTCATTTTTTTTTGGCGAAAAAGTGCTATAATAATACTCTTCTTATCGTAGCCCGCATCTTTCGCCGAATAATGACGTGAAGTTCACGTTTCCTGGCGTTCAGAACACCAACAGCAGCATACCGGTACGTTCCTCGGATCAACAACATACAACCAACATACCGGTGCCAACTTCGAAGGTCAGAACAGATAAAAGTGATTGGGATATCTGTGGCATGTCGGAGCCAATACGACGCTGCGGTTGAGGGCTTTAGCCACACCACTGGCCAGAAACAGCAGTCAGTGTGGAGAGCAGGTGCATAGGTGTGTGCAGCGCCGGGCAATGAAGATGATGAAGCAAACTATACCTGGTATACGTGAATGATTAGAAAATATCGCTTCGTAGGTATGAACACGATGTTCGCGGTCTAACTCAAAACCGCAGGAGCGCGAAGCTCTCTTTTGTATGTTGGCGTACCCCAAAAGTTACAACAACAGCAGCTTAGCTTGCACCCCAACGATGTGTCAATACAGCCACCACGAAGAATACAGCGCCGTCAACCCGGCTACGCTACCCCAAGTTTGCTCTTAACAACCCCGTTGTCGCAAATCTCTAACCTCGGAAGCTTTCGTAGGGGGCATGCTACTATGGTAGGGGTGCAGATAACATTTCGGAGGCTCCTCACTTGAGGAGCTTTACGCCCCACCAAAAATTGACTTCGAGAAAAAAATGAAGGTTCAACCCGACGAATCCCTATAACGAATATGATTGTACCAGGGTAAGACACAAAAGGAACTCCAACGATGTTGGGCAGTTCCCTAATCGAGGAGCCCCGTCAGTCAGAAATGTTTTGGCCACAAAAGTGCCACCCCTATCGCAGCACGCGCCGTAGCCTGTAGGCTGTTGTTGCTAGTAAAATTGATAGTGCTGGGCACCGTTCACGCGACGACGAAATATTTTACGATCTAACCCCGAGGCGACGTAAGCTCAAGGCGACGTCGTGACCCCACCCACCTTTCCTACGGTGCCAACACAAGGCCAACACATAACTACAGTCGGTGGTGGTGACTTCCTATTATTCCTGCCGTCTTTCCTTTCCCACCCCTCCGCCGTCTCTGAACCCCAAACACCCGGTTGCAAATATAATTGCACATATAAAAAGCATGCAAAGTACACAATAGCGCATCGCGCCCCTCCCGCTTCCCGCCCACAACGGAGATGTGGCACACAGGTACTCATAGTCACATTAGCGAGACACAGCCACAGGCAAGGCTTCCCAACACACACAGCTCGCGCCGTTCGCACCGCCCGAATGCGCGATAAACAAACACTCCGACTTACCCCAAACTCTTGACAAATCTAGAAAAAAAAGCCTCTCACCATGCGCCACGACCGGGGGGCGCCGCGAGGAGGCTTACTGCTGTAGGCACGCACGCGCTCTCTCTCACTCACTCACAAAACTCCACCCTATGGTAATAATTGTGATTTGAGATCGCGCTTCGATCGAGCCTATATGGCACAGAGGTGCTACTCGATTGGAACGGACAAAGTACAAAATTACGTCTAAAGCTATCCATCCGAACTTTCGAGTAAACGGGAGAAAGCGTGATTACAGAGGCGGACCTCGTGCATTCAATTCACCCCCCAGGCACCCACCGTAAGCACGGTACCATGAGCCGAACAATAAAACTCCCAGAGGAAGCTTGCCCCCATGAAGCCTGAAGCAAAACAGTAATAATCGGCAATCGAAAAAAAGTACACAGCGCACTTTCAAGGCGTCAGAAAAGGGGGCGGGAAGAAAACACAACACCTACATAATAACCGTAAAACGTCTTCAACAAGAGAGCGGACACGACATTTAAAAAAGACACTACTAATACGAAAGAGGGGACTATTAATACCACAGAGGTGGGTTGCATTATTAGCGGGACCTGCCCACTTAAAACCACTACAAGGTCGTCCGGCGCGTCTTAAGTTAACCAATTTACTGGGCGCGTGAACCCCACGCTCTGAAATCTAAAGACCGTATATGGCACATCTATTCAACATATGGTTTTTATTACTCTTGAACTCTCGAACAAACGCCTCGCTTCACCACAATGCCAAGCAACAACGCCTAAAGCAACAGAAACCCCTTGGTCAACGGAGAGGCTATCACCCGAATCCACACGGTTTCTGCGTTTTTTCCTAATGTACGCTGACTACAAGCTTCCAGTTCTTGGCCACGCGTGTCTTCCTCCAACAGTCTTACCGCACCTGCCAACGCTGCGCTCGGGGTCTTCTTGCACCAAGCACAAATTCACACACACTGCACTCTGCCGGTAACCACCAATAAAGAGGCTATAACTCAAAATGAAAGAACACGCCATTTGGGCGAAATTAACACCAGTCTCAAGTATAATATAACACGATCAAAAGAGCGAGGCGATGGCCACCTGCGGGAGGGGGGTGGGGTCAGGAAAACTGACGAGCTGCAGCCTCGGCCATTGTTTCCTTCGCCAAACCCACCAAGCATCGCTCATTCCTGCTCAGAAGCCGCGGGCCTGTGCGCCATTTCTCCCTTGGTCAAGCAGGCCATGATGTCTTCGTAGGCCTGTCGGTTTGGTCAATGCGACACACCGAGAAATGGTAAATACAACACCACGAGAAGTGCTCAAGGCAACACCACGAAAATTGGTCAATGCAACACCGCGAGAAGTGGTCAATGCAGCACCACGAGAAGTGGTCAATGCAACACCGCGAGACACGGTCATCGTCAGCCGTCAAAGCGCGACACGAGTGGAAGTCGCATATAAATATCATATAAACGGGTGATACTGCATCCTGCACCAGACGGCACTGGATGCGGCGAAATCTGAATTAAGCAGCTGAGAAAAAACAGCACACACGATAATGGTACCAGAGGAACGTACACGTATGCACCAACGCCGGCTGCACATGGACAGGGGCCGACCGCGCCGTTAGTACGCACTGAATGGTGAATGGCGATTTGAACCACCCTGACAGATCCTACAGCAGCAAGCACGACGAAGTACACAAAACAATCATATCCCACCAACAACTTTTGCGCTGCGCAACTAATATAGCTCTTGCGTAGGGATGGCGGCTTTTGCCAGGAACGAGGGGATAAAACGCAGTGTGGCCATGATGCATACACCAGCGTCAAAGTTTGCAATGTTTATATCATGTTGTGTGCTCTGACGAATCTACAGATCTATATGCCTTTTTGACCTCGGAAAGTAATATTTAACCACTTTAGAACATAAAAAAATCCAACACGACTCGCAATTAGTACGTCCCCCCAAAACGTGGGTAACGTTATAAATGGGTTAACAACAGCAGTACTGCAAATAAAACATCCAACCCCAGCATCACACGTCAGGACGCGAGCATGAAGCAGTCTGAGACCGACCTTTTGAGGTATGTGCGTCTTCCACCTCTTCAGGGCATTCTCCGCGGACATGAGGCCGGACAGGCTCATCTCCAGAAGCTTCACCGCCTGCTTCACGTCGCGCTCAATCATCGAGTACTAAAACAACAACCAAGCCGAAGATCAAACGAGATACGGATAGAAGCAAGGGGCGTGGGAAGCGGGTATGGATAGGTGTTGAGTGCAAAGCATGCTCATTTTTACCATGATTCCAGATACTCTAAACTCGAAAATGCTGCAAGCACGGCAGGAAGGCAGGCAGGCAGGCAGGCAAGCAAGCAAGCAAGACTTTTTCGGTGGTAGATAGGATAAGACCGGCGAAGACGGTAAGCTGTTGAGCCTGCCGGTGATATGACCCTCGAGGAGCGATGCGATCGCGACCTAGTGCTGGGGCCTTCCTTCTATTCCACGCTAACGATCCCGTGGCCCATCCATGCTCCAACTCAAGATCGCGTCACGTGCTCCCACGACCGTACTCGATTGTCGCGTCTAACACAACAACAAAAATCGAGTGCACGTTTCGCATCGCACCACGACAGGCCTTCATCGATACTATTCGTACAACGCACGAATATGCTTGCGGTAGAGGTATGTATAACATGCTCAGAGTCAATATGGGCCCTAGGCAAAGAAAGCCCGCACAGCGATTCATTCGGTCGGTTCTAAACAAAGCACCCACCTCACTGCGCCACGCCGAGAGCCTGTTCTCCAGAACCTCCACCCTTGCGCTGTCCTAACGACGTCAAGCCATAACCACATGAGAGCGACCAACAACACGAGGGATGGGGGTGGACTGGGGTTGCATTCGGTATCATGCATGGCCGTAGTCTGTAAGACCATAGGGGGGGGCTAAAGCGCGGTCATGTCCTGTTGGGAAGCGGGGCTATGAGTAGCACGACAACCTTGAGAACAAAGACAAAACGCAGATTCGGTTTCATTGTTGCCGTGGTGGGAAAGTGGAGCAAAGAACACAATCTAAACTTCACGCTCGAATCCGAACAAGCCGGTGTTTTGTGGGGGAGAGGAGAGAGAGTAAGAGAGCACCGCCTCCGTCCGCTCTAGGCCTAAATTGCCAATGGCATCTGCTCCGCGAGTTGGGCCTCCTCGGCCGTGAGCGCTCATCGGGTCGCTAGACCTGGGTCTACGCGTGGTGGTTCCGTACACAGCCCCCGCTTCTACGTGTGCAACAACCTGCCATAATGGCCAGCACCTATGCAGAGTGGCCTTCCATATGGCCTGCTGGGGGCTATCGTAGCACGACTCAGACGCGACGCAGATCTGGGACACATACGGATTGAGCAGCATTCTGGTGTTTGGGTAAACCGTACCTCTATCATGTCTCCTAGGGGTTCTGGTGTTGGGGTATATATATACCTCTACCATGTCCTCGACAGCCACGTGGCTCGGGGTTAACATCGCACAGTATCTTCACGACAAGACCACCACAACCACGACCACGACCAACGTACACACGTTTAAAAGTCTCCACCTTCTGAGTCATGCACGTGATGATCTCCATGTCACTAAGATACGTAAGAATAAAAGCCAAAACGTGCGTACAGTTCTAAATGGGTTAAAATAATAGGCCTCCGCCTTACCTCCTCGCTCCTCGCCTCCGCCCGGGCACGCGCAGCCAAGGCCCAATCCAGCTCCGTCTCCAGACAATGGCGGTGCCTGCATGGCCAAACCACAAAGCGCACAATAGGCGGCAATCAGAGGAACGCGGAGGTGCACACGAAGGTACCACAAAAATCGGGTGGTCGTACGACAACGTCGCGCCACCACCACCTACCACCTACGCGCGCAGCTGCGAGATGTGACGATGCATTTCATCACTTATCGGGCGCGTACACAAAAGCCGTGCATGCTCTGCCCCCCATCCATAACAACTAATGTTCCGTCTGGAGGGTGCGGAAAACATGCACATCAGTCACCACCTTCACAAAAATTAGGTTCGCACAGTTGTCGCTACGACACACAAAAAACGCCCTAATTTGCACCTTTACATAAAAAGTATAGCACCCTCAACAGTGCTGCCATCATGTCGGCCACACGACACCCACCCACCACCCACCCACCCGACCCTACTCACTCTTCCCAACCGCTCCGCTCTTGAGCAAAAGACATATCCATTTCCATCGCCCACTGCTCGACCTGGGTCGAGGAAGTACCCGTCGGCGGTCCTTGCGGGACAAACTGCGCCTCCGCAGCTTGCCCCCCTCCCCCACTGCCGGCACCGCCGCCGCCGCTGGCCGTGCTCTGCCTACCGAACGCCGACGCCCTGACCGCCAGCTGGTCATCCGAATCAGAGTCATCGGTCTCGCGGTGGTGCTGGTGGAACGAAAGACCCTTCCCCCCTTGCCTACCCCGTCCCTGCCCTTCTCCTTCCCCCGACGCAGACTTGTCCCCGCTCTCGCCCCCACCGCTATCGCCTCCGTACACCGCATTCCAAGCGCTCCCCGCGCGCACGGGTCCTGACCCGCCCGACATCGCAGAGTGCATCCCCGACTGGCTGGACCCGATCGAGTCCGACCTTGACCGCTGCCGCTGCGCCGTCCGCCTCTTCGCCCTTAATCCCGTACCTCTGTCCGCCGCCGGGCCCGCCGATTTCAGGGACGCAGCTGCCATCGGAGTGGACGTCCCGCCGGAAGACACCACTGGGTTGCTGTTCCACATCTTCGTCCTTGTCCACCTCGAGTCCTCGATCGCTCTCCCTGCAGGGTCGTCCCTGACCGAGGGCGTGCGGCCCTCAAACGTCCACACCGGAGAGACTAGCCCGGCAGGGGAGGGGCCCGGGAAAGCCGGAGAAGGGCCGCTAAGGGAGGGCTTTTGCTTGTGCATTACGGGAGCGGTCCTTGCCGACTTCTCTCCCGTCGCGACGTCGCTGCCATTCGCCGTGGCGGTGTCAGTCTTTGCCCCCGCACTGTCGATCTGGGACCCGCCCCTAGCGGTAGAAGCCACCTCGCCGTCTTGCCCCTTTGCGTCACGGACCCCCTCGCCGGCGTCCTTACCGGTAGTAGTAGCGTTACCGCTCTTTTCTGCGGCGCTCTGGGCCGTCGAAGGATCCTGTCGTGGCTCTCCGCTCGCTTTGCCGTCGGGTGTTGGTGCTGCTGCCGTTGGCAAAACTTGCTCCGACGTTCCTTCGCCTTGTGCAGAATCCTCCCCCGCCGCCGCCCCCCCCTCCTCCGGAGGTGTGGTTTTGCTACCGGCTGGAAGGTGTTTCAAAGCCGAGCGGCGTCGGGGGCTCTCCGCGTGAGGGTGCGTGTGGCGGAGGACGACGCGCGCGCCGGCCTCCTGCAGTCGCGTGGCCAGCTTCATCGAAAACACGTCCATATCCTTTAGCCCGAACGCGTGGTCGCCACCTGTATCATATCATATATGTGCACCGTGTTTTTTATTAATTAAAATGAAGATACCCCAGCTGTGAGATCGAGAATTTCGTCGAATCTCATATTTGCAAGCTGCATCTGCTTCATCATACCAGGTATCAACACTAAAAACTAAAAAAATATCTTAAACTACATGAGATCGAAATTTTCTTCGGAACTCATTTTTGCAACCTGCGTGTGATACATACTTGTATTGCGCGCGCTACGAGGTGTATAACCTCGCGTCGGATAAATAGGCCGGTGGCTCCCCTGGGTGATAATACCAGGGTCAACAGGACGGTGTCACAAAGACGGTCAACCCATAATAATCATCTGTGCACGGATACTATTAATATTAATATAATATATTTGTTCGTCGACATTGGTCACCCGTGATTGGTCGATAGATACGACCATGCGGACAAAAACAAGCAGCGTGGAAGGATACAGTATCAGGAATTGAGCCGAGACAATGTGTGTGCGCGCACCGGGCAAACACTCACAATGCAATGCACCAAGCTGAAAAAAGGCAAAAAAAACATTAGGCACAGATGGAGACGCAATTAACCCTTTTAGAACTGCAAGCAATGTCCCACACTAACTCCAAGTATATTGACCCCAAAAATGTCGGTGCAGTTCTAAAAGGGTCAACAGAGATGGCCCGCAAAACAAAATGTACCGCTCTTTCGCGACCAAATGTGTCGGTGCAGTTCTAAAAGGGTCAATAGAGATGGCCCGCAAAACAAAATGTACCGCTCTCTCACGACCAAATAGGCTTTCAGAACACAATAAAAGGGCTCCCTGCGATTCCATGACTGGACTGGATACTGGACACTGTCACAAGCGGGTTACTATTCTCGAGCTACAGTTTTTTTTTTTTTTTGCTCATCCCATTTATTATTTTCGCACTTTTTTCTTTCTCCTTCTCCCTCCATAGTCGTAACTCAGATCCGGGGTCACTTGGCAGGCTCTTCTCCCCCCTCCCCACTACGGTACGCGCCTTCATTCTTGTCGCGAGAAGAATTCAGCACTTTCTTCCCTCGTCGACTTGCGTCGAATTGTGCTTACCCACGCTATGAAGCGCTCTC
>JAYJMJ010000130.1:5265878-5278676 GCA_036873875.1 Laminaria ephemera | reverse complement strand
CTATAATCCTTCATGAGGACATACACATCCCGTAACACGCGCGATCGGAATATCACACACAGCTTGCAAAGATGAGTGTCGACGAAATCCTCGATCTCACAGCTGTAGTGTATTTTTAATTTTTTAGTTTTTTATAAAAATATACGTGATACGTAGCGCCAACTATCAGCAGAGTAGATCCTTATTTTACGGCTCTTTATGATGAGAGTTTCTGTCGCTCAACCAAGGGCGCGTTGCTATCTGTAAAATTGAGCGTTATCCAAGAAACGTCTTCGTGGCTTTGTTGTCGTGTCAAATGCCGAATGTGGGAGAGGATCGTGTCTGGTGTCCTTAATCGTGGGCATGGAGAACGTACCTGGTACGGCATTAGCGCAATTTCAGTGCCTTGGGATATAATTGAAAACATGCATTGCGTTGGTATAGAACATGAGCAGCGGTTGCCGCGATCATGCTGGCATTGACCAATGGCGGAGGTGCTACGCGGCTCTTGACTCTTGACAGAGTAGTACTAGTCTTCGGCAACAAGCTGCATCGAAGTGGAATCGAGCCCGAAGCAACTAAAAATCCTGACAGCGCCCTAGATGCAGGCGTGTTTCGCGCGGCAATCTGGTGTTTGTCGTTTTAGTCCGACATAGCGTCTACATGGGAATTGGGCAGTGCAGTCAGAAGTTTGATGGCGAGCTGAACGGGGCAACGCCTGCGTGCTATTACGTAGTTCCTCTCTTTATTCGCTGTATCTGTCTCATGGTAAACTCGGTTGAAACCTTTTAGGCGGAGAAGCTTTTTCAAGATATCCTTGCTTTGGAAGGCCCGGCGGGGCTGTGGAAGGGAAACAGGTATGGCATCAACCACCGCAGTCTATTCCGTGAAGCGGAAGAGTTGACAAAAACGTGTTTTGGACAGCCTCTACGTTCCTTTTGGCGCAGGCGATGGCTCGATATTTATTCTGCCAGCTTGTCCCATTATTTCGCGTATTTGGGTATGTACAAGTGTTAAATAGCTAGAAATTGGTTGCCGTTGGTGTAGAAAGTTTGGTTTCCGGCGGTGATAAAACGTCAATATTTGGTTTGACGTTGGTCTTCGTATCCTGAAACTCATGGTCGGTGCCGACGGGCATCTACAGCATTTCGGTTAGCATCATGCTTGTGAATGTCAAGGTTGCAGTATTGAGACTTGGGTGAGTATTGCAAGAAACGAATATGTACAAGGGCATAATTTCGTATTTGCCCAGACATAGGACGTCGCGCACCTGATGCAGCGTTTATCCCCGATGCTGCCCTTGCCACTGCCCGCAGCGCGACGATGATTCGAGTGTTTCCCTACGCGGGAACGCAGTTCATGATGTTCGACTCACTCAAGCGTTGGGCACTGCTGCGTAAGACGCGACGCGACCCGAACGCAGAGCAGCGGCTTTCCAACATGGAGTCTCTAATGTCCGGGTGAGGCGTAGGGTCAGTATATTTCAGTATTCTGTGTACTACTGTAGTAGGAACCTTTTTGTGCCTTACTTGGTACAACTTTTTGCACAGCTATGTCGCGCAAGCAGTACGCAAACCTACTTGAAGTTGTTGTGTCTGTCCAAAAAATCACTAAACCGTGTTCGCTGTTGAGCAGCAGTCGATGTGTTTACTGTTAATAGCATGTTACTTTCGAACGTATACTCCTCGCACTGTGTGCATGGCGAGGACCGTGCACATTTTGTGCTCTGGCCTCCGAAAGCATGGTTTGGGTCAGCGCGGGTGCACCATGTACAGCAGTACCTTTGCTCTGTGTTTTGTTCCGCTACATGTATAGCAGACGTCACTCGCCCTTCACATCATGTTATGCTGCTCACGACACCACAGGTCGTTTGCTGGGGCGGCTTCAGCGTTGGTCACGTACCCGTTGGATCTAGCGCGAGCGAGGCTGGCGGTTGGGCACAGCCGAAAGATCGGAGGAGCGCGACGAAGAAGGTACGCTCAAGCTGAACACCGGCCACGGACGGGTATAATAGCATCTACTGTAGCAACGGTTGATCTTGATAGACCCTCGCCTGGCTCGCACCCGCCCCTCTACAAGTTTTTTTTTCCGATTTACAAGGTTCCCCTTCGGGATGATGATTGACTTGAAATCTCGGGGGCGTCTCAAGTGGAAAAGAGGAATACAGGCGTCTCTGTGACCTATGACGTCATGGGGTAGGAGACGTTAGTCGATGTGTGTTTGGTTTTACGGTTGATCGGACGTGAAAATGTGGTCATGATTGGATATCTCCTGCTGTGTACTGCATACACACGAGAAAGCACCGTGGCTGTCACAAAGGCGAGAGCTTGAAGCGCGGCTGCTGTTGTGCCGCTGCTGTTGCACTGTGTACCGTTGCTGCGCGGCTGCTTTTCAAGCTGAAGGGAGTGTGGGTAGCTAAGTGTGGGTTTACGTCGCCTTGCGTGTCATCCACGGTATCCCCAGAGCGGAACCTATTGCGCCGCTCTTGGTATTTTGTCCCTAGTTCCTAGGACGACAGTAAACATGGCACACACGCACACACAGTACAAATGCCGCTAGTGACTATCTCAAGGGGGGGAGCTTGAACCGCGGCTGCTGTTGTACCGTGGCTGCCACAACGCAGAGAGCTAGAAGGGCATTGCGATAGATACAGCATACAGCAGCAGAGGGCGAAAACTGAGATAGTGAAATTGGGGTTTCTATGGGCCCTGCCCGGCTCGGCGAGGTGGAACGCAATCCCTTGAAAAAGAGCCAGCTCGCGCGCCTTTGCGTGCTCAGAGCACTCGGCTCGGAGCACGGCCGGGGCCCAAACCTTCGTCGTAGTGTACGGACGGGGCTCCTGCGTGCCCGGCGACCGGAAGCGCGAGAAAACACCTGCGGCCGGCGGATAACAGCGTGAGAATTTTCAAGAAACATGCATTTTGTTGTCACACATATAAGCAACGGTTGATATATAGTAACTTTGACCTTGAGGGACCCCCGCCTGGCTCGCACTCATATTTCTACAAGTTCAATGAACGAAAGCCCTTCCTCACCCCCGGGACGTGCGTCCATTCCACCTTCGGACTGCGTTCTCCCCTTTCTCTGTGTTGGGGCTGCTTCCGAGCACACTCTGCCGCCGTCTCAACATAATCCTTTCGCCGCATGTATCTTGCTTTTTGTTTTGCTTTTGTCAGCATGGGCGTATCGGAGTTGCTGCGAAGTGTCGTCCGAAAAGACGGCGCTGCGGCACTCTACCGTGGGATCACCCCGAGCCTGATGGGCATTATCCCGTACGCCGGGATTGCTTTTTCCATCAACGAGCAGGCAAAACACGAGGTGAAAACCAAAAGCCGTCTGGCCGCAAGGGCTTTATTCCCGCCTGAACTTATCAAACAGACGTAGGATTACCGTCGCGACGTTGTGGCAAGCCGCCCTAAAGTGTTGTTGTGCCTGGCAGTCTTCCTCGACAACTGGGTTCGGCATTGAATCTATTTTCAGGGGAAGGGGAGGGGGGGCGTACTCATTTGTTGCCTGCCTGAGTCATTTGACCATTGACCACGCATCCCTTTCGAGACGCGAGACGGAGCACCTGAAGGGGCGGGGGGGGAGGGTTTGCTATGGGGCTGTATCTACGCAATCCAGTTGGTTGTCGAGCTCTTGCGCTTGTACGATTCTCCCAACTTTCTTGCTTGAACCCTAGTGACATCTATGTACCGCATTCCGTGTATTCCAGGTGGTGATCCTTACCGGGAAGGAACCAGGGACGATCCACAAATTGGGTATCGGCGCGTTTGCGGGGTTGATAGCGCAAAGCTGCACGTACCCGCTCGAGGTGACGCGAAGACGAATGCAAACCCACGGGCATGTGGACACCCATGCTGGCGTCAACAAGGTGATGGCTGATGAGGAAGGGTGTGGAACGCGCCGCATGCTCGACCCTGTGTGATATCAGTTGTTTCAGCAGGTTTATAGTCGAACTTCTCAATATCTTATCCGTCGGCTTGGTTTACGTAGAAAGTTGACTTTCAGATCTGATCTGCGCAAACAGGTACCAGGTATATGTTATCTGTTGTACCAGTATAACACTTCAAGGTTTCAGGGAGGCTGGGGCTGGGTACAGCGACGAGATTACCGTTTGTCGATATATTGCCGGTCCCAAACCCGGAATGTTTCAAGACTTTCCTAATAAAGTTGCAGCCTGGCTCTCTAACGATGAGCCTGGGTAACCGCGACGATTTGAATGACATTTTGACCGTTTACACCTCTGTCATCTCGCCACCACTAATCGTCCTCGCCAATCAGGTGTTCGAAGTGCCGAAAGCAGGCATTCCTCCGGATGTAGACGCCATGCGCAGACTGAACATCTTCCAGACGCTGACGGTGAGAAGCAGCGTCGAGACGGCCACATGTCATGCGCGATTTGTCCAACCAAACAAACCTCTCCTCTTCCCCTACTGATTGCATAGTATTTGCCGTCTGACGGCACGACAACACCACAACTCTCTTCAGCGGATGCGCACGCTACCCACTCTATCGCTGCAGTGTTGATCGAAATGAAAGCGCCGACCACCAGTTTTGACACGACTGCACATGACATACCCTGCTGTAGTCACGCTCCCCGCACCTCACCATTCAATGTGAGAGAGCCTACTGTAGTCACGCACCCAGCGGTTCACCTTTCAATTCGAGATACTACGAGTACTGTAGTATGTAGTGCGGGCGCAAGACGTGGGCATTTCGCCGAGAGCAGCCGAAGGCCGTGCTTGCTACTTACTGCATAAATAGAGCCCATAATTAATTATTTTTTTATAAAAATATAAATAGAGGCCATGACAATGTTCAATATTAAGGACAGTTAGTACGTACTTGTCGTCATTGGAGAAATAGTGCTGGTACACCGTTTGGCGTTGAATTAAAGTCCATGCCCCTTTTCCCGACTTCCACTGTCGCAGACGGTGTTCAAAGAGCAGGGCGTCGGAGGGCTGTTCAAGGGTCTGAGCATGAACTGGGTAAAGGGACCTGTGGGCATCAGCATCAGCTTCACCACCTTCGACTTTTTGAAGCGGAGATTCGGCATCTCTTGACAGAACCAGTGCAGGAGTGTTGTGATGTTTAACTTGACGTTATACAGATTTTGACGTTGGTGATGGCGCCTGTGCCAGGGTATTATAGGCAACGTGAACGAAAGCATACCGGTACGCCGCTCTTAGCGCTTTCGTAGCCGCCAGTGCGCGCCTTGTTCCCGGCTAAAGGGGGGAGGGGGGCGGGGGGGGGGGGGGTGAGGGCAATTTTGATTAGACTGTTCGTTCGAGCGGATGCACTGCTGTACTACTCTAAGTGGTGATAGATTCTTGGGTATGCATGCGCTGCGGCCCTCCGTAACGTTTCATAAAAAAATCGTCTGCACACCGCGGGGTTCGCAAGCCATTGCTTGTATCCACACAACCCTGCGGGGCGTCAAAACGCAAGATTCCTTTAGTTTTAAACTTAATTCACCATGGACGATGCGGGTCGATTTCATCCCCAGTCGGTACGTACGAATAGAGAAGACGCCAGGAGCAACTCGCCCAACGGAAGAGACTCTGCGACGGGCGGAAGGAGCACCCGTAAGCCTTTGTTTTCTACCGTAGAATATTAGGTCTAGTGCATCAGCATGTGGAGTGGCCGGCAACGCTGTGTCGGTGCTGATATCAAAATAATAGCGATGGCGTAACATACAATAAACGGTCTGTCGCGACATAATTTACCTGTTCTTGGTGGACTCGACGCCACCGACTACGCTTCACTGTGTGATTCAAGCCCGCCGTCACCGACTGCGCTTCAATGCGTGAATGAAGTCCACAGTCAGTGCACGTAGTGTTGGAGGCGTGCTAACCGCACGCGGTATCGCCGTATCGAGCCGCACCAGTACCTCGTATTATGCTCGAGCTTTTGCACACCTCGGTTTGCGTGATCTCGACAACCGGGTTGTGTTATCTCTACAACCGAGGGCACTTATGAATGAACGTACACACCTTAAACTCATGGTATACATGGCGAAGGCGAGAAGAAGCGCCATCATCCCGCCTGTAAGGGGCAGCGCTGACCAAAGGGATTGCAACCAATGGGGTAAAATCTACAGCCAGACGGACCCCAGAATGAACGTACACACCTTAATACCATGGCGAAGGCGAGAAGAAGCGCCATAATCCCGCCTGTAAGGGGCAGCGCTGACCAAAGGGATTGCAACCCTTGGGGTAAAATCTACAGCCAGACGGACCCCAGATTGTGCTAGAGATACACCATAACCACTCAGCTATCCGTGATCGCTGACTGATAGCTCTGTGGTTATGGTGCACATGTAACAAACTCTTAACAGTCTGCGATGGTGGAGCACCCCCCCTCCCCACACTCAGCATAATGTCCACTGTTCAAAATTTGACCTGTTCGTGAAACGACGCCCATATATTCTGGGGAACTCAATCATCAAGAGGAGGGTGTTACATACGTGCGAAGCCACTGCATATCCCGTTGGTCCGAGTGCCACCGTCTTACGGTTATTGACTGCCCGTCCCGTGTCACCGAGCAAAAAATACGTTTGTTGTGTCTTGTGTATGTCTTGTGGCTTGGAATCCTGATCTTGTATCTCGACAGTCGCGCAAGCACCGCCCCACCCGCGCCGCTTCAAAGGGCTTCTTTGTTCTTCTCTGGGACGTCGTCGTACGGATACAAGGCTACGTAGTGGTTCCCCTCAGAAGATTGGCTTCCGGGATCCAAGTCGGGGAATCTGCGGACACGCGTGGAGGATGAATCCACGACACAGAGCGAGGTGTCAGAATCCCTCAACGAGAAAGAGAGTGTTTTTGGTTGTGCCCGAAACATGTGTACGAAAGCGCTCTCGCTGTCAATACACCCTCACTTCATGAAGTGCGCTTGAAAATACCCTCAGAACACATGTGCTACGACAGAGGTAGCACTTTCTGGATTTTTTGTTTCTGAATGACGGCGCTCCTTAACCCAAAATCACCGTATGTCGTTCTTTTTTTTGTCAATCTGAATTTGTTGTTCGTATACCTAAGCCATGGGTTTGTGCATCGGGTTGCACTTTCGGTTTTTACTCAGAATCAGTTTGCGGGTGAGGTTCAGATCTCCTCAAGTGAGGAGCCTCAGAAAAAAACTGGTGCACCTCTATCGCGGCACGTGTCATTTATGTTTAATAACATTATTTTCACAAGAACGGAAGAAAACGTGCACGTGTGAAGAACGCTCATGATTGGATCAGCTCTTTGCCCACCGTTTGTTGAGTACCATACCTTGAGTAGGTGGTGACTATGTGGATGGCCTTCGCGTCGCTATATCGCGGTGCCCCGAACATCCCAATTATTCGCAGGCCGAACCTGTTGACGCGAAAATTGAAGGCGAACGTCGCGATGGGCTTTGTTAGCAGCTGCGCATAAACGTGGACGTCGGCAGCTGGCAGCTACTATTTAGAATTGATAGTAACAGGGTGTCATTTGACCGTTGATCATCCAGGCTGGTTGTTTCGTATATACGTTAGAGTCAAGTGGAATCACGCCTACAAACGACACCTCAAATAGTTTAGATCCACAAGCCGCGTCGGCCACATGTTCGCCGTGGAATCGGACTTGTTGGAGTAAGCAAACGTATATCGACAAAAAGAGCCTCCCGCCCGAATAATCTGCATCGCTGTCTCGACGGTCTCTTCCTTAAGCGATGGCTGCGGCTCTGACGCTTTTCATCGGGTGGAACGCGTCACTCACCGCCTGCCTGTTGATTGCAGCTCGTACACGTGTATCGGTCTCTTGAGCACATGGGTAAGGCCCACGACTTCACCCCCCCCCCCCCACATGGTGTCGTCTCGCATCGCCTGGAGTACAAGTGAGCAGCCGAGATTTTTGTACGCGAGATGAGGGAACGATTGCCACTGCGGTCGTGCCCTTTGTCACGATTACTGCCGCTATCATATCGCTGGAGCAAAGGCCTTCAACAGACTCAGAAAAAAAAATGGACCAATCACCCCTTTTTCAGCATGCAGCACGCAGGCGGGGACGACCAAAATTACATTAATCGTGCCGGATAAGAGCATGTTGTACTGTTTTTTCCCAACGACGCAAACCTAAAAATTTACCAGGGCACGTAGCACGTTCTAACCCGGTCTTCATTGCGCGAAACACAAAAATGCAGCCATGGCAACGACTTTTTCGTAGCTTCCACCAGCAACATCACAGCGCTAATAGGCCACAAAAGGAATGCGGACGAGTGAAAAACACCCCCCGTCTCTCCACAGGGAACAGCGTCAACGGGATCGGAGGACCAGACAAAAAGGGCGTACCCTCAAGTATTCGTCCCCGTCGACCATGCCGTTAGCTCGAGCTTGCGCGGAAACGAATGCCCTGGCCGCCATTTGCTCGCCCTGAAGGTAAATCTGGTCGTTCTCCGTGTATGCGCGCGTGAGATAGTCCATTGTGCGCTGCAGAAATGAAACACGGTGGAGGCAAAAAACGGTAAAAAATAAGTTTAACATATCATAGCTCTTGCTGCGACTTGGCCTGAGCATGAAGCCACCAATACGATGAAACAGAAATAGGCGAGTTCGGCTGCTTTCGCACAGAAGGTCCGTGCAGTACAATACGACACGCGGTATGATGCGCAGACCCCGCCAGTTTGTTTTCGTGCTCGGCGCGGTAGTATGTTGTACCTATCCTCGTGGGCACGATGGAAAAAGCAGGACACAAAGCGATATTTACTGAAGGAAGAAGTGCACCAACCGTCCGTACAAAACGACACGTGTCGGCAGATTTGGAGTAGAAACGAACAGAACCACCGCTTCGGGGGTCACCATATGCTTGGCACCTTCCCATGCAAGAGAGAAAAAGCAGCAGCCCATCTCACGACCCGCGACACTTCCTGCTAGAGTAAATTCAGACCTGCCGCAAGTCTTTCGCCCCCGCTTCAATCTCCGGTGATGCGATCGCTGAATGTTCACCAGTCTCGAGGTACTCTTGAGACAACGCCACAGCGGAGAATAATGCGTTACCGTTAACTGGGACCTGTCGACACCAAAATAAAAACACGATTAACGTTACAACTACAGTGGTAAGTTTGACGACGGAATGGGAAACATGTGTCACTACTACACGACTTGACGTTAAGCGTTGAGTCACGGCGTGACCATTTCCAAGCATCGAGTGTATGGCATGCAACCCGATTTGTTTTCGTCCGGGGTGGGAAGTTCGAGGGCTGAAGTCCTTCCATGGCGGTTAACTCTCCGGGACTGGTGTGGTATGTACATGCATGCGAAAACGTTCGCCTGGGTCAGGCCTGAAGGCCGTATTGCAACACGCCGCCTTTCACGCGGAGCACAAACCCCAAGTGGAATCGCACAATCACACAACATACTCCGAGCATAACAAACGCCTGCAAAGTCAAACCTCCACTAAAACCTTGATGCGAATAAAGGTAGCCACCCGGTCGGCCGCACATCGAGAACGATGTAAACAAAAGCTCGTGGTACACCAAACGCATCGGAAATATCAGGGCACCCAAACAATTGCAGCGGGCCCGACTCCGCTGCACTTGCCTGTCGTGCCACCATTGCCCCGCTCATCGCCTGCACGGCTAATAAGTCTTTGCAGAACCCGTCTTCGTCGACAAGTCCTGTGTAGCGCGGACCATCTGAATCCATTTCTGCGTTGCACAGTCAAGCCAGAGCGGAAAGGAGGCGTATTGGAGGGAAAATCGCCACTGGAAGCACCACATAGAAAATCCTTCGATCGCTGTATATAGACAGCATGCTTTGTCGGAATATGTCCTAATTACTTCAAAAACTCGTTGAACTCACACCAACGGTACTAATAACGAGCAATAGAGTGGAGATGACTCTACTCTACATGCCGGGAGAAGCACACATACCTTTTGGGTCCTTGCCTTTGTCCTCTTGCATGATAGCAGCTATTTCTGCCGCCTGTTGTCGGGAAATACATGGGGGACGCGATCGCTTGATTAGCATACTGCAGAATCAAAGAGGGTGCATTCTCAGCCGGTAACAACTGCACTAAATGCCCTGCTGCTCGAAAATGACCGCCTTCCAAACATCGCACAAGTGGCCAGGCTCAAAGCGCGCGACACAGCCCGTGTTCTTGGAGAAACTTGTGAACCTTGTGAAACTCTACTAACCGAACAGCGTCACGTAGACTTGGGTATCCCAAGGCCATGCAAGCTTGGGGAATCCAGGACGACCAAGTCTTCAAACAACAGAGCACTCTAAAAATTAAATACGTACAGTTGTGAACTGGGTTTCTCGATGAAATTTCGTACAATAGCAACAACAGCAACCACAGCAATAATAACAATAACCACCGTCAAAATCGCATCCGTGCCTTCGATTCTTCGGGGTAGTCCGAGTTAACTTGCTTCTCCCCCACGACAACGCCCATCCACGGGCCCAGCCCTGTCAGCTGCGGCGCCTTCTCGAGCGTAAGGTACAGCATCTTGCCGTTGTCGTCAAGGGACTCTGTCAACGACCAAACATGGACCAAAACAAACTGCAGGAGGTCAACACGAGACCACGATTGTATGATACCGTAGGGTTTCATAACACAGAATGAAAGGCATTAAATCGATGACGGACACGTTCGCTCTTGTCGAATGAGTAGTGGTTGCTGACGCTGGACGCCTGTCGATTGGTGCGCGTCGTCAGCAAGTCAGCATGCTTTCAGCCTGGAGAATGGGGGTACCGTTGCCTTCTACGGTATTTTCCCGCTATAAATAAACAGTACAAGCACAGGAGAAGTATCGCATCAAGCGACGATGGTTATGTTTACCAGATACCAGGTACTGTACTAGGTATTAAATAGTGCGATTCGGAGAGTCAAAATAAACGTGGAAATCCGAACATCACCGGATCGCCCCCTCACCCATTGTCCAGTAGCTGCCATCGATCGTGATAGCTCCTCGTAAGTCGCCCTGGGGGCAATGGAAGGCACAGCAGTATTGTTGTCACGAAAAATATCAACACCATCGCCGACTGGCGAGTTCCAAGAATAAATCGAGGCAATTCAAGGTGAACCAACAGAGTGCGATACAGCGGCGGACACAGACGAGGGTCAACACAACTCTTGTGAAAAACGGCATCATCGCCGCATCAATCACAACCTACAACTGGTACAAATCGCATCTCTTTGTCGATTCCCACCGAACAGAAACTTGAATGATCCTTTCTTATACTTGTGCGCCACTGGATTCTTGTCACATCGGCAAAAAAACTAGGTGCTACTCGTACAGAGCTGTTCTACTGCAGTTGTGAGCAACCCATCTTTCCGGTTAGTATTCGTATCGTGTTTGTCTGTGATTTTTTATATATTTAGTCCCACGCGCTGTTCACTGAACGGACGTGAACATCAAACACGTGCTCCGTTTACGGCTGCGGCCGCAGCTGTCGGCAGGGGTGTTGTAAATCCCACCCGCCGTGCCCAAGGTATGACGACACACCATCGCACCATGCACACGTGCTTCCCTCACCTCGATTATGGGTTTGTCCGCCTCTTCCTTGAGAGCCAGCCTGATATGGGTTTTCGTCATTTCGAGGGCAACAGACTTCCCCTTCGCCCACGCTGG
The DNA here is from genome assembly GCA_036873875.1 of Laminaria ephemera. Taxonomy (NCBI): domain Eukaryota; class Phaeophyceae; order Laminariales; family Laminariaceae; genus Laminaria; species Laminaria ephemera. The sequence goes on along the minus strand of JAYJMJ010000130.1, from coordinate 5,267,099 downwards.
CATCCGGGCTTTGACATTCAGTTCCTTGTCCGTCTCGTCCCTGGAAATCGCCAACGACAGAGAGAGACTAGATCGTAAGGAGTCTCCAAGCTGGTCGTATTCTTAACACGAGAAAGCACTACCTTTACTATGGGTGCATGTATGCGTGTAAGCAGGACGTGCGTAAATGGAAGGGGTCACGCAGAGAGCGACGATACCAGCACCATCACAGCAGCTCCGGTTCAGGAGCCACAGGAGCGTAGAGCTGTTTGCGTAACTCGCGCACTTGACAGCTGACTGGAAAAGTTTAAACCAATACAGTAGGTCTACTTTTTTTTTTTTTTGCTCATTCCATCTATTATCTTCGCATTTCTTCTTTCTCCTTCTCCCTCCCTAGTCGTAACTCAGATCCGGGGCCACTAAGCAGGCTCTTCTCCCTCCTCCCCACTACGGTACGCGCCTCAATTTTTATCGCGAGAGGAATTCAGCATTTTCTTCCCTGGTCGACTCGCGTCGAATTGTGCTTACCCACGCTATAAAGCGCTCTCGGTAGTTGGTGTCTCTGGAAATAAAAATCTCCATACCGAGATTTGAACCCCTGAATCCAATCTTACTAGTATTCGAGGTTAACCACTAGACCGCTGGGGCGTCTACTGCTACAGAAGTCTACCAGGTACCAGTAGATAATTAATAGGTACGTACCTGGTACTACTGGTATTCATGTATACGAGGCCTTTTCCTCATAGCCATCGATTGAGGCGGATAATCTGCGGAGGTTGATCGACGGTAGCACTATCAATACAGTACGAGTAGTTGCTTCCCGTGAAGTGCGTCCACTACGCACGGTTGATCGTCGCCGCTAACGGTTAACGCTATACCTGGTATACTGATTTACTCGTAAAACACGACATGCAGTATGGTCTGATCTTTGAACCAAGTCGTGTATCAAACCAAACCATGTACTGGTACCGTTTACGCGTAGTGCGGAACCTCAGTTTAGCGCGGCGAACATCGCTTGTCACGACCTCGTCCTACAGAGTACCGCGCTATCCCGGGATAGTCCGGGGTCCCAATTTAGTGCCGGTGATGTCTTCTGGTAAGGGAACGCACTCATGAGGGACCACGACTGCTGTATTGAATGTTCCGTAACCCAGGGGAACACATATATAGATACAGATAGGATTACAAAATCTGGGGTCGTTATCACTAGCCCGTACAAGACAGCTTTTCGTGATGAACAGC
>JAYJMJ010000130.1:5242938-5263985 GCA_036873875.1 Laminaria ephemera | reverse complement strand
ACCGACCGGGGCGAATATTGTTTTCGTATCCGGGTTGTTGGAGTTGTAGAGATATGGATGGATTTCTGAACTGGGGACCTCCTCCGGGTGGCGCTGGCTTTATACGAATATAATACCGGTACCAGTATGATACTGGCACGCCGCAGAAAGAAAAGCGCGAAATCGCGACCAAGATGAAAATCGCCGAGCTTTTGGGTGTCGAAATCTACCCGCGATAAAAAAACAACGCGGGAAAATACCGGGGGGAGGAAAGGTAGACATTCATGTTGAGGTCCGTGGCAACGCTCCTACCAGCTGGGCTGAAGGCTGAATGAACGCTGAGGTTCTGGTTCCTTTAGATTTACAGCAGTGCTGTTTCCCTGTTGTGCAAAATCAAAATAAAATACGAGTATGTCACGAACGGCCGTGGCCGCGTGATGGGGGCATCTCAACCTCCCCACCTCTACCTCTTATGAAACCCCTCGAACGTTTTATGAATCAGGCTAACCCGGACTCTGACAGCCCCGGTCCATTTTCTGCGGGGCTATCTACCTCTCACAACCCCCAACAATTGCACCGACTTGTTGCAACCTGATTCCCCCCCTCTCTTGAGCGACAGGGCGGACGGGTGGGAAAGTCGATCAATTCTAACGGGCACACTACTGACTCCTTTCATTCCTGCGATGCTACGCGCTCTCTTTCTCCGATGCCACAGACGACCGTCTTTGGCAAGCGCGACAGCTCTTGTGTCTGTACCCCCTGGCCATCGTATTTTTCTTCTGTCGTAACTCGGGCGAATCCGTCATCTATCAGAATCCCATCTACGCCTTCACAAACCCCACTTTCCTACGTCAAGTTACATTTTGCTATGGCTCAGAATTCTGGATTAATTTTTCACATGTAGACCTCTTCCCTGTTGTGCAAAATCAAAATAAAGTACGAGTATGTCACGAACGGCCGTGGCCGCGTAATGGGGGCATCTCAACCTCCCCACCTTTACCTCTTATGAAACCCGTCCAACGTTTCATGAATCAGGCAAACCCGAACTCTGACAGCCCCGGTCCATTTTCTGCGGGGCTATTTACCTCTCACACCATAAGGCGGCCTGAACTAAATTTACTTTCCAAACTACTCTGTTGTTGCGAGTGCTGCGGAGACCACGTTAGCCCCTTCCCCTGCTTCCCTTACATGTCATAAAAGCCCTAGAAATCCATCTTCCTGCGCGCTGAATTTGCAACTGCGAAATACCTTGCGCCGCTCACTGGGTGCCCCCCCCGATTCTTTCTGAGTGTAGCGCGAACTGCATGGGGTCTCTACCACTGCTTCCTACCACAAGCCGAAACGCAATCTCCGCTTCCGTCCTGGTGACCACTTTCCAACCGCGCGACGTGGCCCTGACTGTCAGCAGCGCCCCCCCTGGCAGCAGGGGGTGCACGTTGAGCAATTCCAGCAGAGGTTCGAAGGCTCCCATCGACGCCCCCCCCATCTCCCTCTCGTTCGACAACCGCGTTCGCGTAATCGTGCACCCTGCTCTTTTTTTATCACAATCCGACGCCACAAATCTGACCTGCACTGCTGTGGCGGTCGATCTGTTCCCGAACTCAACCTGTACTCCGCGCGAAAAGGTTAGGCAGTCTCGCGTCAAACAAAACTCGGGGTGGGCTTTCCCGTCCGCGTATGCCCACAACTCTGACGCTCTGCACAACAGATAATATGACACTGCGAGTCCTATCTGCGTGGCATATCCTCCGTCTTCCATACCCCCGAGTACCTGTCGCCCTTGCGATAACAGTGACCACGTCAGCTGTAATCTGACCTGTGCTCTTGTTTGAGACATGCCGTGCGCCCTGTCTATCCCCTTTCCTACTGCCGTTATCATGCAATGCGACGTCGGCAACTCCCATCCTGCGAACACAAGTTGATTGCTGCTAAGTATCCTCTAACAGTAGACTGCCGAATATTATGCACGTAACAGCAGGACGCCATGGGCCCAAGCAGATCAGACAGCACTTCATTGGGATCGGCAAGCGTATGCAACCACGGTTCTTTACCCTGCGTTTGTCTCTGTTTGACCCAGGTGTTCCACTTCGCTAGGTAGTTTTTAGGAGTACTCTTCCCGACTGAACCGAGCGCGAGCGTTTCCACTAACCGCGTCACCTCTTCGTTATGTCCTCCGTTGTTGTCCCCTGTTCTTGCAGGGGCGTGTGCGAACAGTAGACATGCATGCGTGCCGTTTATTGATCAAGGGACATACATCACCATGCACGCGAATCAGCTGGGTTCTGCTCCGCTCATTAGGTTCCATAGGAAACCGTCATGCTTGCTGAGAATATTCTTTGTCTGAAGTATGGTATCAAAAATCCCTTTCCCCCGCTCTTCCATGTATTGTTCAGACCAATCGTCAGAGTTGGTTAGCTCTCGGACCTTTTCCGCCAGAACCAAACGAGGCCAACAGGAGATACCATCCGCTAAGGTGTTCTGTACGCCGGGAATGTGTTTTGCAGTGTGGTTCGAACCCCCATTGATTTCGAGACGCCCGAGCATTCTCATAAGTAAGCATGCTCGTTTGTCCCTCGCTCCCTCGCAGCGAGAGATCCAAGATACTGCTGCCATGTTGTCACCGCGCATTAGAATTGGATCCCCCTTGGCGTCCGCCCTGTCTCGTACTAGTTCAAGCATGACCGACGCAGTCACGACCATGCCCAATAACTTTAACAGGTTAATCGTGATGGTACAGGTCTCTCGTCGGTCGGCTTTTCTCTTTAGTTCCGCGGTCGGTTCTTTTGGCAAGCCATACCTCCAGAATAACTCCCTTTCAACGCAAAAACCACCTACTGCCTCAATACTGGCGTCAGACAGAGTGCCGTTGGGTAGGTCGTTTTATCGCCATGTAGCAGGGGGCGCTAAGCGCCTCACCTTCTTGTAGTAGTTCGGGATCTATAGCCCACTTCCAGAAGAGAAGGTTAGCGTGAAACTCTCTACCCATTCCTACTGTACGGTTCTGGTTTTTGCTACCTCCTGAGTCGTGCAGCAGCCTGGTCAGCCGCAACAACCTCCAAACAAAATACCTACCGGCTCGTACTACGTACGTGAGGTTTCACAACCTGCCAGCCATGCTAAGCACGTCCCTTGCCTTGGCTTGCCACCTGCTCTGGGGGCATTGCTCAAACAGCAATCTCTTTATCGCGTCTTTTCGTGCGGAACCGACATTTTCATTGTGTGAAAGTTGATAGTGAGCCCTAACGCGTCGATCGTGGTGTCCCAGTCTGTGCTTTTCTTGGTTGCTAAAATGTGCGTTACTCCCACCTCCCCCGGTCCAAACAATCGCACGTGATCCGAACTTAGAGAGGCTGACGCAATTAACGCAATTAATACGTCGTCAGAGTGCTGTACCCTGGTTTGTAGGTAGTCGTCTACATACACGGTCGTGAAGAACGGGTCGACTTTTTCTCCCCCGCTGTGCGCTCTGACTTTTGCGTCCGGCGGTATCGGCGTTGGTTTTCCATCTTCCCAACGCTTCACCGCCTATGCGTGAGCCATCATTTATTTTCCTTCGTCTAAAAGCTGAGTTGAATCGAGCGTGGTGTTGCAGTGCGCGTGTGCAGCCGCCGCCGACATGACGCCCGAGAACCCCGGTGATCCCGACCACCCGAACGTCAAACGAAAATCAACCACTACCAGGTCTCGTACAACGTAGCCAAAATTGTGGGTTTCTTCTGGGTCTACTCGCACGTTCCGGAAAGCGTCGGACACGTCGGCCTTGCTCACTAGTGTCCTCTCTACTGGGAATTTCTTTCTTAAGGTCACGAGTTCATCTAGAAACTTGGGCAGCGCTTCGGCGCACAGGCATTGGGGAACGGTATCAGGGTCATTGTCTCTGTTTAGTCCCCCTTTCTTGCCTCTGCCCTGCACATCGAACGAAAGATCAGTGATTATCCGAACCTTGTGTGTCACGACAGTCGCCAACGGAGAGACTCTTAGGTTGGGAAAATCGTGCGCGGCTGATTTCTGTATTTCTAAGCATTTTTGGCGCCTGACGTCTTCCCCAATTTTCTTGCAGATTACCGGCAGATGCTCGCTGACACTGCTGTGGTTTCCGTACTGTAATGCGTGCTCGAGATCTGCGCCAGACGCTACTGCGTTCACCGGCACCCCTCCTGTGACTATCGTGACCAGCTTGTCCACTGCCCCGAAGTCTTTTAGGTCTCCAAAGTATCGCTGTATGTATACGGGGTCTATCGGTGGTGCTGCCAAAGATCCTCCTATCAGTCGGGCTACGTCTCCCACGACTCCTTGCTTCTCTCGGATCATGGTTGTGCAAATGTCGGCTAGCTTGTAAATCAGGTCTTCGGATCATGGTTGTGCAAATGATGGCCAGGTTGTAAAGCAGGTCTTCTGTTTCTTGTGATCGAGGTCATCTTTTCCGAGTTTGTCTTTTTGAACGTGCCACTGCTGTACCATGCATTCTGTGCTTTGTCGACTGAACGTCTCCCCGTAGGGAAGCCGTGAACGGGCTGTCCGACCAATCTTCGGCGCGTCGACTGGTACGAACGTGCTAACTTCTGACTGCTATGCTGGCGACTCTACTTGCCCTTGCCCTCGCGGCAACTTTGTTCTCTGTGCATTTACTCCGACTGTTGCTGTTGAGGTGAAACCCGCCCATACTGGTGGGCGGAAGCTGATTGCGTATTTTCTGCTTCTGTGGGGTATCTGCTGTACTGAATGGGTGGACGGCCCTCCTGGTTCGAGCCTTCTGCGCGATCGATGCTTTTTTTTTTTTTCGACTCGCGTAGAAGTGGGGTATTCCTGCCCTCTGCTCCTGCTGATCTGTGCTGTGGTGTGAGAGTTCCGCACAACCGATGCGTTTTCGGTCTGCGACATACGGTAACCTTGATGTCTGCTCACACAAAGCCTGCTGTTCTGAACCTTCCGCAGCCACGGCACTATCCCGATTCGCAAGCAAGTGGGGTATTCCGGCCCTCTGTTCAGTCTGAAAGATCGAGTTGTCACTATACCGGTAGTGTGAACTGTCTCTAAAGTCCTCTTTTTCTAGTACTCCCTTGTTCTGTTGTGCGACTCTTGCATACACTGTGCTGAGCAGAAAATTCGATTTCTGGGTTGATCTGGCTTGCTGTTCCGACGGACGCGACGAACACTGTCTGTGCGAGGAGGGGTATCTGCTCGCCCTCCTACCTTCTCTGATATCAGTTCATGTGCTTTCTGGGGGCGGGGGACTGGGAGTGGGGTTCTGTTGTGCATGCTTGAGTGGAACGATTGACCTTGCCTGCTGCTGCCCCGTGCACCTGCGTTACTGCATTTTTCTTCCTGCCGCCACGACTGTTGCCGAGACTGCTTCAAACGTTCTGTTGCGCAGTGCTTCTGCCTCTCGAAAACTGACTCTCACCATGAAACGGGGCCGGCGACACCGACCCGGGTGTGGGTGCATTGCGAAGTCCCACGGACCTCTCGGGCGTCTGCAAAGATACTCCTCTTTTCGCTCGCCCCTGCCCACGCTCGGTCGGCCCTGCGTGACGGCAGAGCCCGTACTGTCAGTTGTTTCCGCCATTCCCCCGTGCCGCTCCGCCCCTGCCACCGGGCACGTGGTTCCTGCTAAACGCACGACGCTCGGCCGCGACCCTCCTGCTCCACCACCTCCTGCACCCCCTCCCCCTGCTGCAGCTGCCGGTTCTGGCTGCTGCTGTTGCGACGGTGGGGGCGGCGGCGGCGGCTCCTGCTCTTGCTGCTACTGCTGCTGCTGCTGCTGCTTCGCGGCTGTCCCGGCGACCTGGTCGTGTGAAAACAAACAGATTGGCCTCTCGCAGCGAAGGCCGCGCCACTTGTAGTTACAAGCCCCGGCAGGCGTCTTCCACTGCTGTATTCGGGCCTTGAAGAGGGTGCCCCCCCCCGCCCTCCAGTTCGACCCTGCGCGGGAACTGCCCGCTGTCCTCCCGCACCCGGAGCTCCCTTCCTCTTCACCCCGCTCGCGCCTGCTGCTTTCGGCTTCCATTGAAGCTTGCGCTCCTCGAGGCTAGACCCGCCACCCTCCTCCACCAGCGCCCTCAATTTTGTTAGGGTGGGTGTGACCATAGCGTTCCCTGTTCCGGGGGGTGGAGCGGCGTAGGTGTGCTTCCTGTACAGCTCGCCTCCCTGCACCGCGAGCGCTTTCATGCCTTCATGCAGGCCGTGTTCATGTTTGTCAGCAGCAGCTGTCGAACCTTCACCGAGTGCTCCGCCAGAGTGTTGAAATGGCGGCGTAGGTACACCTCCACCAGCTTCTGTACCTGCTTCAACTCCGAACGCAACGTAGCGACCCTCGGCTTGCAGACGGCCGGGGCGCCCTCCATCCCGTACTCGAGCGTCTCCATAAGGGCAGCTACGAAAGTGGCGAAGTGTTCTTCGGCGGGCATTGCCATCGACGTCTCTCCTATTGCCACGGGGGGGAAGAAATCCTCGACTGCGATTTCGGACAAGAACATTAGTTGCTTGATGTCGTCAGAAACGTGGACCACGGCATCAAGCACGATGAGCAATAATCTCGATTAATTTCTTCCGAGACGTTGAAGCCGCCGCGGGCGATGAACGCTTTTGGTCCCTCGTTCGCCCGCCAGAGATCAGTCGCCTGCTTGGCGTTTGCCTTGACTCCTGCGGTGACCGCGGCTTGCTGGATTGCGTCTTTTGGCGCTGGGGCCATGTTGTGGGCACCGCCTGCAAGCTGAAAAGCTACCTGCTGGGGCTGGTGTCCCGGCTGCGCCTGTTGAAGCCGCTTGCTGCTGCTGCTGCTGAGGCTGCGCCTGATTATTCTCGACGGTTGTCAAGCGCGCAGCGATCGCTTGTTGACTCGCCAGTAACTGCTGCAGCAGGGCCAAGACTGCTGGGTCTGCTGCTGCGACGACCGGGACGTTTCCCGCGCCGTTGCCTTGAGGGGCGGCCTGGTCAGGAGCGTCCGCCGCGTTCGCGTGCACCTCTCCCACCTCGAAGTGCCCATGTCCATCACCGACTGGCCCGCCCGAGTTGGCGTCTCCCATGCAGAAAGTCGATCAATTTTAATGGGCACACTACTGAATACTTTCAATCCTGCGATGCTACGCGCTCTCTCTCCCCGATGCCACAGACGATCGTCTTTGGCAAGCGCGACAGCTCTTGTGTCTCTACTCTCTGGCCATCGTATTTTTCTTCTCTTGTAACTCGAGCAAATCCGTCATCTATCAGAATCCCATCCACGTCTCCACAAACCCCACTTTCCTACGTGAAGTTACATTTTGTATACTACTGCACCTGGCAGTACGTATCAAAATGCTTTCTGCACGGTGGTATGAATCCATTGGTGGTTTGGAGTTGCTCCTCGAGACCTTTTGTTGTTGCGGAAGATGCGTACTCGTATGATATACATACGTATAACAACGCCCGTTAGACTCCTTACTGTCGCGTGCCCGGACAAGTACAAGCATGTCACCAAAAGGTGTTGTTTTGTTGTTGTTTTTGTTGTTGTCATTATATCGAAATATGTTCCCAACGACATGCAGCACACCCAGCGTCGACACTGACTTACCAGTATGTTTCTTTCTCTAAGACTATAGAGAGGTAAAAGTGCCGCGTTCGCAAGCTGGTACAGCAGTATGATAAATATGTACGAGACTGAGAGTTGTACCACAGGCTTTTTTTTGTTACATCCAAGGTCCAAAAACAGCAGTACGAACATGACTCTTACGATGGTGCCCATCTGACGGTGTCCCTTAAGCTCGTAGCACTTTCCGGTCTCCCGCCGAGGGGTTTCCCCTCCCGATCTCGTCCATCCCCATCGTCGGGGCCAACCTCTCCTACTCCCCCCGCTGCTGCGGGATACTGACATTGTGTTCGTTCAAAGTTTGTAAAAAAGATAGTTGTTTGTGGCTGCAGCGCTCGGTCGTGTCGTCGGACCTCTTCGCCATCCATAATGGGTAGCTAATGATGGGCATGGGACTTGGTGCATTTATAGCGTACTGAGCAGAATCGTCGTGTGCCTTCCCCTCAGGAAAGAGTGTACATTTTGAACGTTTTTGGTGGTAACCGCGCCCACTGCCTTCGCCAATTGCTTTCCGCACGACGTTTGGTCGATCAGGAGCAGCAGGAGGAGGGAGATAAAGAGACAGAGATAGAAAATTGGTCGTCGACCCATTCTGTGAAGACGAAGGCTTACCTGCAACCAGAATCCGTTGACGAGGTGAGGCACACGCCTGTTCGTGCCATTTTATTTGCAGAGAAATCATTTTCTGCCTGCAGCGAAATTAGAGGTTGGCCATATGGTTTGTCCACATGTTTTCGTTGACGCCATGATTTCTCTTGTCGCTGGTGCCTTTGTTGATGCCTTTGGCAGACTCAAACTCAACAGTTTCACTCACACCAAAACGCCGCGCACGTAGACTCGGTAGTTTTGGTTGATAATCCCGTTCTACTCACGAGTACGTAGGCATGCCGCATGCGGAATATCATGTCGATAGGCTGCATTCCCGTACTGCGCGGATGCACTGCATCGCACGCTGTCGGCAACCTTTTGGCAACCTATTACATACGTTCGTTGGCCAGGTGGAAGACATCATCAGCAAAGCTCACAGCGAAGGCAAGCGTGTACGTGTTGTGGGCAACGCTCTCTCCCCGAACGGCATCGGTCTCAGCGAAGACACGATGCTCTCTCTTGGCCAGTGCGATCGAATACTTCGCGTTGACAAGCGTGCAAAAACGGTCACGGTGGAGGTGAGATAGTTCCAAGGCATCTATGATACGGTACAAAACAGGGGAGGTAGAAATGGGGTTCGGACCTACGAGTGACCCGCCTCTGCATGTGGGAAGGTCTAGTTTACCTCTCATGATTCCCAGGTGTTAGAATTGTAACGGCAGCCACTCCTCCAACATTTAACATTGTATTACGGCGAGGCTGACACGCACATGGTTTCGCCTTCTCCTCCTCCAGGCCGGGGCGCGTGTACAGCAGGTTGTTGACGCGTTGGCGTCGTACAACCTGACGCTGCAGAACTACGCCTCCATCAGCGAGCAGCAGCTTGGCGGATTCTTCCAGGCACGTGCCTCTGTTTTGTCGCACTACTGCTTTGCTGAATTTTGTAGAAAGTTCATGCAGCTGTGAATAGACCGTGGAGCTATGAATACACCGTCGAGCTATGAATACACCGCTCAAATGTGAATATACCGTCGTGTTACGAATAGACCGTGGAGCTATGCATAGCTCGTCGAGCGAGCATGAGCGCTCCACCATTCCGAGCTGTTTCGGCAAAACGGCTAGGTCCACCTTGTGAATTTCGTCGAGATAGAATGGTACTGTTGTTTACTGCATAATTGTCCCACGTTAAATTCCAAGTAGTTTGTCCCCAAAGCGTGACTGAAGTTCTAAAAGGGTTAAGGCAGGCATTGCAGGGTATGTACGGGGCGCTGGCAGTGGCGAAGAAATTTATACTCCTGTACTGTAAACATTAACATCAACACAGACTACTGTGTCGTACCCGATGCGTATGTCTTCTGCCGGTTCAGGTGGGAGCACACGGAACTGGAGCTACTATCCCCCCGGTGGACGAACAGGTGGTGGCCATGAAGATTGTTACGCCTAACCTCGGAACGATCGAGCTCAGCAAAAACCAGAACCCTTGGCTTTTTCGCATGGCGAAGGTGAACAAATACAATGTATCGGACAGGATAGCAATCATAGACCGCTACAATACATTAATTGATACTACTCAGTAGCTTTTTTTAATGGAAGCATGTAGACAGAACCCTGCACGTATCACAGTTGTAAAGCTCAGAAAGCGGGTGCGTTCCTTCAAGCTGTGTCCATGACATGTTCGCAACGATAACGCCCACTCTCCGCGTCTTGTTCTGATTATGAATAGGTGGGACTCGGTGCACTCGGTGTGGTAACCGAGGTGACCATACAATGTGTCGAACGCCATCAATTGCTGGAGAGCACATCGGTCATGACGCGTGCCGAAGTCAAGGCAAACCATCACTCCTTGCTGCAAAACAACAAGCACGTCAGGTATGACATTGGATTGCCGTGGTCACAGTTGTCTACGTTTCTTCCCCCCGCTACATGCCTTGGTCATTATCGTGCGGAGGGTTTAGCATTCCCACTGCCCGTGGAAACTCATCGAATTTTGCCAATTCACGCTCTCGCGCTTTCAGCGACCGAAGAAGGCGGTTTCACATATCGGACAGATGATATCTCTGTTTCATGATCTAGATCATTCAGGGCAGATATCCCTGATCTGTTTGATTTGCACGATCTAGATCGTGTTTCAGCGGCCGGAGAAGCTGTTTTGTACCGGGGTTCGAACCCTATCAATAGTACTTCAGCTAGCAGGGGTGACAGTCTATCGGTTAGACTACCCAACCTTGCATATATTCAGGGGTATATCGTCATGATTTAACAAGACTTGCCTACGTATAATGGCGTTTCTCGAGAGGAAGATAGGGTGTTATCGAATTACAGGAGAAAATTGTGTACAGTAGTAGAGGGCCTTGACCATGTTGACTGTTGTATCGTAACACACGGTTGCAACGAACTCGCTTGATGCCCAAATTGAACGCGTTCGGCTGCTGCCTGTTAATGTTAATGTGCCCATAGGTACATGTGGATCCCGTACACCGACGCCGTGGTCGTCGTGCGCTGCAACCCTTTGGACTTCCACGACAAGCTGCTCAGACGGAAGACGCAGGTACATAGTGGGTGAATGATTGTCGTAGCTCGAAGGTATGCACCTACACCCACGTGTGTTGCCCACCGTTTGCAAGCGTCTCGGGCTCAGCGAGTTTACCATGGTTTCTACCAGGCGATCCTGATTATGTGTCGTGACAAAACATCTGTTGGACAACAGTTGTTGTAGGCCTTGCCTGAAATGATCCCCCTTGTTTTTCTCTTGCTTCCCTCGTTTTTATCCGGTGGTCCTCTCTCTGCGACGTTTTGGACGGACAGCCGCCGACAAACCTGATCACCTGCCAACCATCTAGTGGTGATTACATTGACGAGAAGGCACCAGGTACGGACGGACGCCGCCGGTTTACCTATGAAGCACACCCCATTCTGAAGGTGGTCGCAGTACAAGATTTTGGTGCATGGCGCAGTACAAGATATTGGCGCATGGTTTTTCATATTGTTGTCGAGCGAGTCGTATGGTCATTCTGGTCAGAGTCTTACCGCTAATCTCCCACACCTATTGCTGGGCGTTTGGCATACCAGGTATGCGCCTTTTCCACCGTACAGCCGTGTTATGACAGGGATACTGTAGCACTTTTTTGCCAAAACATTTGTTACTGGCGGTTCTCCTCAACTGAGGAACTACCCAAAATCGTTGAAATGCTGTTTGTGTTTGGCAGTATATTCATTGTGTACCTAGGCCTTGGGACTTTTCATCGACTTGCACTTTCATTTTTTCTTAAAGCCAGTGTTTGGGTCAGGTAGAGAACTCCTCGAGTGAGGAGCCTCAGAGATTTTAGGTGCTGCCCTTATCGTCGCATGCGCCCTTAGCTCGACCCATGCCCTCCTTCAAGCCTGCCTGAGAATCTGTCATTGCGCAATTGTTTTGTCTTGACTCAAATCCGAAATCCCGCGTCCAATTCCCGCCTAATTGTACGGAAACGACTGGCGTAGATGACGCCAAGCACCGCCTGCAGCCTCTGAAAAGCCTGCTTTTGGACAAGACCAGATCAAACCTGTCCGGAGCTGCTCTGAAAGATGTTGACTCTCTCGACTTCGCCGGGTTGAGGGATATGCTTCTGGCTCAAGGCCCCCTGGACGTCTCTTGGGTTAAAAAGGCATGTAAAACCATGTGCGGGGTGGGGTAAAAAAGGCATGTAAAAGGCATGTGCGGGCTGGGGTGTTCGTCGCTCTCGGAACGCGCGCTGCTGTCGGTCCTTGTGCCAACGTCTCGGAGAATAATAAAGTATGCGTACCGTCAACCGCGACGAAGACGATACGTTCGCGGCTGATAAGGTTGCAATAGTCTAACCAAATACCCAAAACATGTCTCTCTTCTCCTCTCCCCCCTTTCAAATATACTTCGAAGAACCAGGTATGTACTTTTTGTTTTTATCCGATGTGAACGAGACACCAGTTTGCTGTCTTTTTCCTTGGACACCGATCGCCGACGTTTCGACTCACCCAGCTTGGTTGGATTTGCTTCACGGCGCTGCACCACGGTACATGACGTTGCACCACGCTGCATGCCGTTACATCACGTACATGCCTTTGCATGTCGTTGCATCCCGTTAATCCACAGGTGAACGCGGCAGAGGCGGAGTTCTGGCGCCGAAGCCAGGGAAAACGGGTGGACTTTAGCGACAGAATCCTTGGCTTTGAGTGCGGCGGGCAGCAATGGGTCAACGAGGTCTCCTTCCCCGTCGGTACTCTGGAGAAGCCTAACGGCAAAGACCTCGACTACATGGTACGTCAACTGGCCGGACGCGGGTACGCGTTTGTATGACAATGTGATATTAATATGACGATGTGCAATGACGATGTATCGCGTAACGGAATGTCGTGGTGGGGAGTCGCGTTTATATCGTGAAGTCCGCCTTGGCATAGTCAATGCACGTGCGGTAAGTAGGATCTGGTCCTTCTTTGGTTCAACGCGTTGATCCCGCAGTCCCTGCTCGGAAAAAACGTGTACCTGGTATCGTGTAGTGGTCGTCTTCTCCCCTGTACCACACTTACTTGCGTGGTGTGGTTTTATAAGTGTCCACTTTCCTGCATGCCCAATTTTCGTATCGCCGTGCCTGCAGACTGAGCTGATGACACTCATCGAGACAGAAGGAGTGCCAGCCCCAGCACCTATCGAACAGCGATGGACAGCATCTAGCAGCGCCAGAATGAGCCCCGCACACGACAAAAAATCCCCCGAAACGGTGCGTAGTTGCCATATTTGTAATTGCAATCCTCATGTAGGTTGTGGCTCGCTAGGCGCTAGCAACTGTTAACCCTTTTGATACTCCAAAGAGAAAAATTGACGAGTACTAGCGTCGACTACGCCATCGTCCACATGAATTAACAGGAGCTGCTCGATAGGGTGGTGCCAGGTGTAATGTGTCCAAGCCACGGTGTAAGGACTTGTACGACACTACTCGTACTGCTGCGCGCTCATACTGGACTAGACGGATGGCAAGAACGCACTTCTTTTGTTTGTGTCGTTTATATACCTGGGCCCCAAAAGGGTGACCACGTCTAATAAACCAATTTTCTTTGCGCATTTTTTGGCTCCGTCGATTGTCGCTTACCGCCCTGTCTCTTCGTGTCCTGTCCCGCGCTGTGCGAAACGTAAGCTGTTCTCGTGGGTGGGTGTGATCATGTACCTGCCGGCTGACGACATTGATGCCCGGAAGCGGGTGACCGACGCCTTCCTTTCATACCGCGACCTGTGCAAAGCCAGCCTGTGGGACAGGTGCGCCGGCTTGTCCCATCACTCCCGAGCCGCGCTCTATTCTGGGCAGCTGTGTATGTTTCTCGGACTATTTTGTCGGTTAGAGCGTAGATATGTGACGTAGTGCTTGTTCTCCCTCTCTCTGTTGGTCTGGGCACATTGGGCTGTGACTTTTTGTAATCGTACCAGTCGTCGATCGCGTGATGATGTAATAAGAGCACATGAAAGTTATAGCGGGGGTGTGAAGGGTTTCGAAAACCACTGGGTGCGACCGTTTTCCATCGGACGTTTTTCCAGTGAGCAAATCCGCAGTGAGTTTGGTCCGAATCGCGAATTACCTTCGTCACTCTAAATAGCAAAATGTAAATAAATTTGTACGTTAGATCTCATGTACTACTGCAAAAAATATCTCACACTACCTCTAAGTAGTTTGCCCCGAGCAAAGTCGGTGCAGTTTCGAAGGGGCTAGGCTGAAAAAATCTATGGCACCCATGGCGTGCAGTGGCCGTGACAACCCAACCGGAGTTGTGGAAGGTAGGATGCGGGACGTTTCGTTTTCCCACGCTCTTACTGCTGAAGAAAACGTAATCGTCGAGAGCTTCCTTCCCTTGATATGTGTCACTTCTTTCTGTCGCGCCCAATGCAACTCGCAAGGTACGACTGCGTGGTCCATTGGGCCAAGTTGGAAAAGCCCCGTTCAGAGGAGGAGGCCGAGAACACGAGGGCTAGACTCCAGCGAAGGTGTGTAAGAAGAATCCGAGATTTGACCCAAACGCTAGTCTACTTCCGTTGTCGTTGGTTTTTGCTCAACATGTGTGCAGCTTCCGTGATAAAAAGTTCGTCATGCAGGGAGCTGGCTGAAAACAAGCAAGGGATCGGAAATACAATGATTTTGCTTTATGTGCTTTGCTCCAGACTTGTGGCAGGCGTTTGGGCACATAATCAGCGCGCCACTCGTATCCGTACGGATTAGTGAGGATCATAACGCACATTCAGCGTGCAAAAGGGATAATAGGGGCAGAGTCCGTAGCCACACTCGCTTTTCGAGAAAGGTCGGTGTCTTGAAAACGGACAATTAATCCTCTTGCACGACTTTCCTCTTGTGGTCAAAGTTAGACAGCCCATGAAGACATATTTCCATCACCTGTCTCCAACCAAATTTGCTGGCCGACAAACGTTGTTGTTTCTACTATGCGCCTCAGATTCCCTATGAGCGGGTTCAACTCTCTGCGGACGCTGCTCGACCCCAAGAACATCATGGCCAACGATCACATAGACGCGTGTTTCGGACAACCGGCAAGTCGAAAATAATTGTAGGAGCGCAGAAACTTAAAAGTGTGTTAAGTTCGGGCAGATAGTATCTACCCGCCATCCGCCATGGCCGTAGTCCTGCACTTGGTGTCAAAGGGCTGTTATTTTAATTGTAGAACAACGATAGGTTGTGCTATAGAACAGCTATGCATCTCGACAGAGCGGTGGCGTTCTAAAAGAGGGTTGGATGTTGGTGAGCAACTAGTCCTATGTTAAGCTAAGTCTTGGTTGGATGTTGGTGAGCAACTAGTCCTATGGTAAGCTAAGTCTTGGGTAAGCAATATTGAATATTGCGAAAAAGAAGAGGGTGGTGTGCGTGCGTGTATGTATGCGACAAGCAAGGAAACAGCTTGTCGGCGTCGTGTTGAGTCGTCCTCGAAGAGGTTGGGGTGTGCTGCCTGTCGGGATTCTTGTTTTTCTGAGTACATGATGCAATAGGGCCAGTCTGGCCCTGGTGGTGTAGCCCCTCCTCCCAATGAATGAATTGCTCTTGATTGTAATGAGGCCGTTTTTTGCATTGTATGACAAAAAAGCCGCGTCATTGCGGGGTGCGTACAGGCTTCCATTATTTAATTTATCTGTACGCCTGTCTGTTCGAATTCTTGTATGCGTGTCCGCCGCGGTATCATGGATTGCGAGACCAGTTTCCACAAACCGGGGGGCTGCAGGAGCAGACACGCTTACGCTAGCTCGTGGGAGCCGCTTCGTCGCAAACCGTTTCGAGTTCGCCCCGGTCGCCGGGCTGTAGTGGTTTTGGTGGCCTAGCTGCTGTGTGTTTTTAATGCCGCGGGATTTCGTGTCTTTTTGTTGCTTCGGACGCACACGGCCTACTGCGAGTACGAGGCACTCTTGCCTCATTTACCACTCTACTAGTAAGTGTCGATAGACAGGTTCCGTGGTGAAATATTTGAGCACACGGGTGTATTTTCTCACAGGCCGACGCGCGTGCACCCCTTTAAGGCTGAGAAGCACAACGAGGAAGCAGTTTTAAGGTATGGCTAACATGCTAGCATGAGCGAAGACTCTTTGTCTTACGGCGACGAGCGGCAAGGGTGCCCCTAGGAAGCAGTTTTGAGGTGTGGCTATTAATATCATTCTAGCATGAGTAAAGACTCATTTCCATAAGGCGACGAGCGGCAAGGGTGCCGAATCCAAGGCGCCAGAAGGCGCCACAACAATGGAAGGCAGGGACCGGAGGGAGTGCTGGACTTTTAAAAGTCTTGATGATCCCCTGTATATTCGCGTGAATCCCCTGTATATTCGCGTGAAGCGTGAAACTGGGTGAAATGGGTAATGTAACAAACTCAAATGAGAAAGGCTTCGGAATAAATAACGTAAGCCCCACAAGGGAACGCGTCTTGACGAGAATGCAACGTGTTCATGCAACACCGTTTCCGATATCTTCGCAATCAAGGCCAACTACAGCGGCATAGTCTACGCTGCATGCTCTTGACTCCGAAGCGGTCGGTACTTGCACGAAGACTATTGGGCGTGTTTGGCCTTGTACTTCGGCAGCCACTCCTTTTTCAGCCAGCCAAGCGTCTTCGCGAAACCTTCCTCGAAAGTCACGATTGGCTTGTACTTCAGATCACGCTCGGCTGCGGAAATGTCAAACCACCTGTGAATGACCAGCATTTTGACCTGGGTAAAATACAAACGTAACATGTTAGAACAATATACAGTACTTGCATGCGAAGTCAGGAATATATGATGTTTCTTTCGTGGAGCCGGAATATCTAGTATGTCCCCACCCCCCTCGTATTGCCTGGTATGTTTTTCGATAACGTAGGCTTCTTACACTTTCTTGTGACCATGAATCTTCCCGTTTTAAAGTGTTGCACGACTTTGACAGATAACACATACCTGGTATACCAATCAACTGCCGTACGTACGCATAAACGCGCGCTTGTTGAAACGACCCGGGCATGGAGTGGAATCGCCTATGTTTTGACGAGAACGCAGCTTACTTGAAATTGCTTGAAACGTATCACCAAAATGGACCGCATCGGGTTTGCCAAGCAAAGAAGAGGAGGTGCGCACTCTCAAGTGGTTCGCAACTTGGCAACAGCAGTGCTACTCCACTCCGGAGATGCTATGAAAAAACATCCTCTACAAGGTAGGTATTTTACACCTGGTAGCTGGTATCGCCTTAGAGTATCCATTCATGCCGTCTGCACCATCAAATGTCTTCTTTTAGCTGCACTACTGCTGTACCGCTCCAGTACGTCCAAATTTAAAACATAGGCAATAGTCGGGTCGGGACGAACGTAATCTGCGTGGAGCCTCCATCCGCCGCCCTCTCCGTGATCCTACTGTACCCCGTCCACGAGGGACAATGGTGTCGCACCCCAAGAATGCTGCAGGACACCATAATTGACACTCACAGTGAAGCTGTTGATTCTCAGTTTTCGTCCTATACCCCAGCTAATGAAGTCGCACACGTGCCCCACCAGCGTCATGAGCGGTCTTGGCAACTTCATCTTGCTGTAGAGGGATGTGAATCCCATGTCCTTGCCCGCGGCATCGATCATTCCCCAAAAGTACTGATACATTTACGAAGGAGCGCGGTGTGATACATCATGCTCAGTAACTGCACCCCAGTCTTACCAGGAGCTGTTCACCAGCGAAAAGTAAAATATTCGTCTCTTCTTTCAGTCCAAACGCAAACGTCTACCCAGCACGTAGCTATAGACATGCGGAGTACGAGTGAATGGCAAAGGTAAACACACGGCAAATAAAACCTACGGGTGGATAATCGCTGTGGCGGTACGCATTAGTAGAACTATGTTCGACGTTGGACGCCCACCTGCCACCCTCCGTCTGTGACGATGTAAAACTTTCCCAAGGCCGGCGATCCCTGCACATCAAAAGAGCAGACGCGACAGATAGGTATTCAGAGAGTGTGTCAAGCAATAAACAGCGAAGGGAAGGTGGCGCCAGATCGAGCCCTGCAAGCTCCCATCCACTAACAAGTACCTGGTAGCTTCGATTGCTGTCCAGTCGGCTCGGCAACCTAGACGTTTTTCTGCATGCTCGGGAAGCTGTACCCCTGCCGTCGTTCTAGCCCACAAAGATACGAAGTAGAAGGCTAGAGTCACCTTGTACAAAGCATCATATCCCAGTATTAGCCCATGGCAGTAGTTGTCCAGGTACGTGAAGGAAACCTTGTTCTTCCCATTGCCGAACACTCGCAGCTGCCCATTGCCTGCCGCTTCCAAGATGTTCGGAAGAAACAGGTTGTCCCTGCACCGAACAATCACACCACAGGAGCAAGTGCGGCCTTCTCGGTGTCTACATGAACGAAACACAGAGCTTCACAGCATCCACTAGGTACAATAAATACAAAATCGGTCGATTCGTGATGCCCGAAGAAACCGTGCTGCATCACACCACCCACCTTGGCCCATAGATCTGGTGCGGCGCAATCGCGACGGTGAGGAGGCTGTCCGAGCAGGCGCCCAAGACGGCCTGCTCTCCCATCGCTTTGCTCTCGGCATACAACTGACAAACAAGAGACACGCAGGCAGGGTATCAGGAAATAGCGAGGGACGCGTGACTAAGCTACCCGCGCTACAATACCATGAGGAGTCAACATCGGTGCGCAGTAAGTACCTACGTTGGAGGCGGTGACGACGCTGCAATACATAATGTGGAGCATGCCAAACCGGCGTGCAGCTGCGATTTTTTGTTTTTTGTTTTGTTAGCCCCTTTCCAGCTGGACTCGCGGGAGGTTTACCCCCAGCTATTTCCTGGACAAACCGTGGTCTCAGGTGCCTTCCCCCTCCACCCAGGTATATATATATACATGCCTTGGTTTTCATCGCGAATACGTGTCAGCATTCCTACTGCTTGTCGATTTTCATCGATTATTGCCCACCCACGCTGTCACAGTTTCTGCTGAGACATTACAGAAGCAAAAGGCAACCTACGCATCACCTGCAAAAACTTTTCCGGTACAGAAAGCTCGTCTTCTCTCAGCCCGTCGATGTCATTGCCGTCGAAGCGGGTGCTTGGACTACTCGACATGATGAGCTTCCCCACACCATGCGTCCTGTCACGCGCAAATGAAGCCCGGGACGCGGGTCGAAAGTTACAGCAGTGCAAACGTTCGCGCCGAAAGACCGCTGCCACATAGACATCACATCGCTATCGCAATTTCAGCGTGGTTGCATACGCAAGCCCGCAGTTATAGCAGTGCAAACGTTCGCGTCGAAAGCCGCTGCCTTTTAAGTCCTCGTCCCCGATGGTCTAGTGGGTTAACCTCGAAAACACTAAGGTCGATTTCGCTGGTTCGAGCCCCCCCGAGTGCATGCTCGTACTCGTAGGGACTTTTCTTGTGCAAAAAATGACTTGCGGAAAGCGCGAGAGCGTGAGTTAGCAAAATTCGATGAAAATCGACGAGCGTTGGGAATGCTGAACCCTCTGCGCGATTAAAATGAAGGCACGTACCGGGGGGGAGAAGGGACGACACCTGTGATCACGGCTATTAAGGCTATTAAGGCTATTAAGGCTATTAATAGTCCACAAGCTGGAAAGAAAAAGTGACATAAAAAAACAAGAAAAAAAAGGGCTGTCACTTGGCTGACAAGATGTCACCGACTAATCTGTAGTTGGCTAGGTATTACACTGAATAAGCCCTTTGGGACTCCAGAGGGGGGAAATGTCCACACACCGGACAGATCAGATCCCTGTTCATGGATCAGGGCAGAAATATTCTCGGTCTAAATGATCTGCACGGCCTATAGATCATGTTGCCGGGTGAGAGTCGGATGATCTGACGATCTAGCACGTGTTTCGTGGGTTGGATCTATGCTACACAGGTACCTACACAACATCCCACGGCGACAGATATAGGATCTAGATGATCTAGATGATCTAGATCGTGATCTGTCAGATGTGTGATATGCTAAAAAAAACTGACGATTACAGACAGTATCGGCCGCACCAAGCAGCCCGGACTGCTACGAAGGTAGGGGATGTGCCTGAGCTGTAACGCAAGGAGCTGTATGACACGCGTGCAGCTTGATCATACTTGTAGTTTGTACTGCTGTTGAAAGTCTTCCTAGACGGGTGATAATACCTACCCTGGTATATAATACCAACCTGGTATACAATACCTCTTTTCTCGCTTTTTAGGTCGCTACTGATTAAAGGGGGTGCATCCCTTGGGTTAAATCCAGGGTCCAGGCTTAACAGCTAGACGGACCCTGGATTGTGTCTTTATTAAATATGCAACATAACCCCACTTTGCCGTAGCTAGCGCTGACTTATCGTGCTAATTTTTTAACAACCCGGGTCCCACAAGGGTTGATGGTTCTGTCTGCCTGTCTCTCTGTCCATCCATCCGTTTGTAGAACCGCACCAACGTTTTTCTTTTTCGTTTCTTTTTTCGTTTTGGGGACAAACTACGTGGGAATTGTGTGGAAAGTTTTTGCTGGTCCAAAAAGGTTAAGGAGGAGTTCTGCGTTTGTGTCTCACTGGCGCGTTTGTGGCTCGCACAGCAGCATTTTCTGACTAAATCCAGTTGATTGACTTACTCCTCCACCCAACTACAAACTACTGCTGTAGTGGTCCCGCTATAGTGCCGGTCGGTATGCGCCACCCGGAAATGCCGGCACGATAGCGGCAACCGGCCCTATTCCGCACACTGCCACTACTTGTTGTTACCATCTGTGCCAAGCGATTTGACAGGAACTATATCGGGCAACCGGCACTGCCCAACTGGCGCTATAGAGGGACCTCTACTGTACTGCTGTAATGACTTTAATAGCCGTCAAGTCCAGCCAGCTACCGTATACTATAATCAAGATAGCACACCCCCTCGGACTATTTTCGAAGCTGATTTTCGCGACGACCGGTAGAGTGCAAACGCCAAGCGACGCGTTTATGGAAATATCTTGACAAAATCTTCCGGAAGTCGCCATTTTGGTTGTTTGTGTTTGATACCCCCAGGTTTTGGAGGAAATCCGCTCTGGAACTCATCCCAGGGGTTGTTATACACTGACTGTCATACCCGGTATACGGTAACAACCCTACCAATCGCACTGCAAAGTGCAAGCTGCAAGTCGCGAGTACTTGCGTACGCCAAGTATGGAGCCATGGAAGAAAATTTTCGTCTACACGGCATTTGACGATACCGGCTGCACCGATTACGTATACCATCCCACCTATTATCTTTGCACTTTTACTTTCTCCTTCTCCCTCCCTAGTAGTCGTAACTCAGATCCGGGGTCACTTAGCAGGACGCGCCTTCACGCGCCTTAATTTTTATCGCGAGAAGAAATCAGCACTTTCTTCCCTCGTCGACTCGCATCGAATTGTGCTTACCCACGCTATAAAGCGCTCTCGGCAGTTGGTGTC